>JAOBYE010151887.1:0-18455 GCA_025403585.1 Parazoanthus swiftii | reverse complement strand
GCCCTTGTCCTCGCCCTCGCCCTCCCCCTTGCCCTCGCCCTTCCCTTCTCTTCGGGGCAAACCACCAGCTTGTGATAACCGGTCAAAAAGACTAACCTCAATCCAAACTGATCTGATGCAGTGACTTCTATAATGCTATAGGTATGAGTCTGTCGAGCATCTTGGTCAGTGGTCACTAGCGTAGCAACGTATGTCGCTACCGGACTGTCTTCAGAAAGTTTTTGTGGCCCGCTGACCACTATCCCAGTTGGCACATCGTTGCTGTCTGTTACAGCGATTGAGAAGTTCATCGTTACACTCAGACCTGGTAAACAAAAAAAAGAAAACGGAACATTTTTGATGGATGGAAGCGCGAAACTAAACTCCTAACCAAAGACTTGATTTCAAAAGATCCTGGAGCAATCCCAGGGGGGGGGGGGGGATTCTTGACAAAACATACCGGGGGAAATGGGATCGGAAAATTTATGTTTATTTTCGGAATTTTAGTATGTTTTAGGAAGCAATATCTTGCCATTCGGTATGAAATTTATGCGGATCATTTTGACATCGTTTTAATAAATGCAAGGAAAATAGAAGACGATTTTTAGGTTTTCAAATTCGTATGAAAAAAATGTTTCAAGGCTAACAAGGTATTTAGACGGGGCAAATAAAGCCGTTACACGTATAGATCACACATCACCACTTTCTAACCAAAAACTTAAGGTGATTTTTAGGCTACCAACTATGTAAAAAAATTGCTATATTTTGAGGTCTTGGGTTTAGCTCGAATTTTGAACCCGCCTGTCACCTTTTTTCCGGGAAATCTTTTCTCTCCCCTTCCCCAGATAGCCGAATGCCAGAAAGCAAGTTCGAAACAAAAAAATCCCAAACCTTTATTGTCTGTAGATTTGATTGGCACAATCCACGTTGGTCTTGCCTCATAATCCAAACTCTTTGTCGTGTTGAGAACATCACCATCAATAACAAAGGGCATGGAATTGTGAGCTTTATTGACCAAGGTGTACGTAAAGCTCTGTATCACGGTCTTCACATTATCGGGGTCAGCGGTAGTCATTCTTCCAACAGAAACAGCTCCAGAATTCTCTCCTACAGCGTTATTTGACAAGTAGATTTGCGTGGGTCTTTCGTTCACATCCAAAATGTTTACCGTAAACGTTTTAGTAAATGAAAGCTGTGGAATTGCGTTGTCAAAGCAACTGATAGTGACGTCATAGCTGGCGGACATTTCAAAGTCCAAATTACCGGCTACCAGGACATTACGACTGGTCGAGTTGAAGATAAACATAGGGTTGGCAGAGTTCACCATTACACAGTGATGCAGTTGCCACGGCCCTCGAGGTCCGCTATTGTCGGGGTCCACGACAGACAGGTTTCCAACTTCTGTTCCGTGGGCACAATTCTCGTTCACGCTAGAGCCCGACAAAATAATGTCCGTTGGTCTCTCGTTGACGTCAAGGACCTAAACGAAGAACAAGAGACTTCAATGATGTCTTTGTTTAGTTGCATACCAACTGATCAGTATTATCCATCCCGAAAAACATGCTGATTATCAAAATACGTAAAACTTTACTTACTTTAGAACCAAATAAACTTCACGAAATCGAACAAGTAGCACATGTATCCGTATTAGTGAGATGTTCGAAACAGGACTGTAAAGTGCAAGCTGTAGAAATACTGACTTATACAACCTTCAACAGAGAAAACACTAAACTTTGTTTATCCCGCAATGAACATGTTGAGCTTAATTGTGAGCTCATGAAATAGCCGGTGCAAAAATAAACAATTTCGCTAAGGACACTCGAGTTACTTCAGTCGAAGTAATCCCAGATTATTCTAGTTCCGAATAAAATGATTTAAAAATAAAGTAAAAAGATTACCTCGATTTCTCTTTACAAATGGACAAAGGTGAGAAATATCACTACGCTCAAATTTAGTGAAGTTTGAGTCATTCAGGTGTAAATAAGGTTTCGGAGAAGACAAAATAATGATTTCGACAACTCAAGAAATGCTGCTATATGAATGCAGTTGTTTGCGAGACTCAAGCACTCTTACACATTTTCATAACTGAAGCCCTCATCCCTCTGGCCGTCACATGGTTGATTCTACATGTCTTTGGCGATAACACTAATACAATAATTTACGGGAGGGGAGGGGAAAGTCTCACAGTGAAATAGAAATACAGACACTGACTGGAGTGGTCTTAACGGCTTTGTTCAAGACTGCAGGCCCTACCATTCTGAATAACAAAAGTCGTGTCCATATACGCGGTAAGGCACAGTATTAAAACTAGATATATAGACACTGACAGAAGCGTCTCGAAGGTTTTCTTCAAGACTGTAGAGCCTTGAGGCCCGAGTACACTAGCAATTTTAGATAAATTTTTGTCCCGGTTTCAATTGCAATTTTTCTCGCCGCCACGTTGTATCAAGTTTCGAGATTGTGCAAAACCTTGCACGGTTCCTGGCACTAAAAATTCACGGAAATTGCAGGTACTTTATATGTATTTTTGGAAGTAACAGCGCGAGTGCAAAAACTATCGTAACGGGAATCGCGACAAAAATTGCTAGTGTAAGCAGGCCTTTACCAACCTGAATAACAAAAGTCTTGTCCAGGTGCAAGGATGGCGTCCCGCTGTCGACCGCCCTCACGATAATTGTGTAATGCGACTTTTTCTCGTAATCCAGATTAGCGGCACTTGACGTATAAACCCGGTCACCGATCAGACGGAACCTCGACCCGCCGTCACTGATGAGGCGATACGTGTGTGACTGCGTTACGTCCTCGTCTGACGTCACAAGTTCACCAACCATTGCGTTGTTACTGTTTTCGTCTATGTATCCAATATTGCCTCCTGCTAGGGTGATATTGGTCGGCCGGTCGTTAACGTCCAGTATACGCACGGTAAACAGCTGGGTGTGGAATAATGCACTGTTATCCGTGACTCGGACTATAATGTCTTCTGTAGTGCTCTCTTCGCTGTCTAGTGCACCGCTGACGTAAAGCACCGTGGAACAGACGGTCTTCATAACTGAGAAAATGTACAACAAAATATCAACAAATGGCTGTTGACATTCATGCACTGAATGATTTTAAAAAAACACGAGTGTATTCAAATAGTTATACTATTCAAGGTGAAGGACTAAGTTGTTATATAATACCCAAATTGTTTAAGTAACAATTCATTAAAAAAACTGGAAATCTTCTATTGTTTTGCAGCAGTTCCGTTTTCTTGCATGTTCAGATTTTCGTACTGAGAACACATCAACCTTTACGCGACATGTTTTTGAAATGAGAAGATATAAAACTCTATTTGTATTATGTTTCTTTCGATCCATTTCAGGTTTCATCCAGTCGTAAGACCACAAATCAATAGCCGAGAGAAGAAAAGCTTCAGTCGATTTTTTATGTTCCCCACATGCATGGAAGTTTTGTTGCATTATTTCTCGGAGGGGTTCTTACTAAAAGGAATGAACTACTGAACTAGATTTGAATAAATGTGCTAGCTGGTGAAGTTAGCATGCCGCTGTTTTAGCCAATGAGGTGAACGGTTAAATTGAAATCAGCACCTTTCTGCATTCCCTGCCTTTGGCCTGCCTGTTTCTTAATCGGACTATTACTTGAGTCAAGTTAGTTATGTTTTCCAGAGGGATCTTGCTTCCGATTTTCTGGAAACAATACAATATAGAACCAACTCTTGTGTGCTCTCTTAGGCTCTTTAGTTTGGCTGTCTTGCGTTGGTTAAGCTTGCGGTTATCCATAGCGCAAAACAAATCCTAAGCGTTAGCTCTTAGTCTTTCTTTTGTCAGGGTAAGGTAAAGGGGAAGCAAGCCTAGTTCCAACGCCAATGGAATCGAGCAGTGATCATATGTCGAAGTGTTGCTTGATATTGCAAACGAGTCACCCCTTCACACGAGCATACCTGGAATGTTGGTGTTATTGTGGCACGTGACATTGGGATGGATGTTAAACCTGCCATTCGCGTCATCATCCAAGGTGAACCGAAGGGTCTGCACTGCATCATGGTCTAGCGATACCAAGGTCCCCACTGGGGTACCAGTGGGGGAGTTTTCTTCGATAGCTGGTGAATTATCAGGAAACGTTTGTTGCCCTCCGTCAGGGGTGAAAGTTATGTTTACTGGGGCTTCGTTGACGTTCTCCACTACTATGGTAAAGGTTTTGTTCAGCTGTGAAAATGAAAATACAGGTAGCTTCGTATACTCTCAGTTCCCCTTTGACTGACTCAGTGTGTGTGTGTGTGTGCGTGTGTGTGTGTGTGTGTGTATTTGTGTTGGTGGTTTGTCTGTCTGTCTGTCTGTCTGTCAGTCAGCAATTCAGTCAGTTTATCTATCTGTCTGTCTATCACTTTATCTGTCTCTTCGTCTGTCAGTCTGTCAGTCTGTTCGTCTGTCTATTTATTTGTTTGTCCGGCCGTCTGTCTGTTCTTCAATACGTCTGTTTGTTTGATCTTCACCCTGTCATTCGGCCCTTTGTTAGAGCGAAAGTGACAGCCATGAGAGAAAGTAAGGTTAAATTGTCAAATATTTTGGTGTTTGAAACAACAAAAATATTTTTCAAAGCCTTGTGAATGAGAAACGTTCAGTGAGCCTCCGGTCTGGGAAGCAAAGTACCATGTTTTAACATTTTCTTTCCGTTTGGGTGATACTTGCAAACAATAATAATATTCGCTAAGTTATCCTGTCGTCCGTCCCTACCTTCATGGGTCTGGTGCCGTTGTCCCTCACTTGGACAGTGATTGTGTGTTTCGTGCTGGTCTCGTAATCTGTACTTTTCGCCTTGTACAAGTTTCCCGAGGAATCAACTCGGAAGCGACCACTATCGTCGTCTACAAGAGAGAAACTTAAAACCTACAAAATACAACAAAGTGTTTTGTCATATTTCTCGAATATTATACCTGTTTTGACTGCATGGTTGAATAAACGAGTTCCCGTTTGATATACCGAACAAGACAAAAAGTGCACAAAACCAATAAATTGTAGTTTTATAAATACTTTATAAATACATTATGAATCTATCTATTCTGTGTTCTAATAATTTAACAAGCAGGAAGTAGATTTAATGTTTCAATGGAAACGTTAGGGAGTTTTAACTGAAAATACTTATATTGTAAGAACTTACGATGTTCAGGTTTTAAAAAAACACACTGCAGCTACGAAACAAGACACATTCCTTGTTAAACCCGAGGTCATCTGAGGTTGCCCACAGGGAGTTCTTTTAAGATTAAAATCTCGCACGTGCCCAATGAAATGCTAAAACTATTTTTGCTCTTGTTTTTTCCAGGCTCAATCGATCGATCGATCGATTGAAAGATTTTGTGGGTCTGGTTACGAGGGTCGTCCGCGCAGTGGTATGAGTACAAGAATAGTTCGGAGATCGTCGGAACTGAATCCGATTAAGTCCGAACGTATTACGAACGTATCGAAATAGTTCCCGTCGATCTCCGAACTATTCTCGTACCCTGACCTACTAAAACCCAGAATGCGCGGACGACGTTCGTACCCAGACTCACAGAAGATCGATCGATCGAGCCTGGAATAAACCGCTCGCGAAACAAGAGCAGAAAAAAAGGTAAATTTAAGGTTTTACAGTAATAATTTATTGGAAACATGCGAGATGTTGGAGCTCCCTGCGGTTGCCCGCGAGGATATCATACCAGTTTCAGTGCTTCTAATATTCTATTTTGCCTAACTGCCAAAGAAACTTATGAGAAACGAAACTGCAATTGAAGTTTTGCCGATAAGGGTTATACACACGAAACTGTACGGAAGGTCTGGATACAAAATATACTGTTTTAGTAACTACCTGTCCATTGTCTTCATCTTTTGCTGAAAATTTCCCAATTAAAGTGTTCAGTGTAGCGTTCTCCTTAACATTGTGATTGGACAGCTTCAGGTCACGTGGCCTGTCATTGACGTCGTTTAACTGAATGGTTAAATTTGCTTCGGTGCTTTTGGGTGGAAAACCGTTATCTGTACTGCGCACGCGTATGACATAATCTGACCGCTTTTCGTAGTTCAATTTACAATTGTCCCCGCCGATAGTAAGACAAACGGCGTTGGGAATGGCGGTTTGGATTCGGCCGTTTGAGAGCTTAAATCTACCTAAGGCTCCGTCAATTAGGGTGAATGTGTGAGTCTGCGCAATATCCGGGTCTTGGCAGGTTAAACTACCGACAACAACATCTTGATTGGAGTTTTCGTCTACTTTTGAGTTTGAAATGCGGATGTTGAACGGTGGTTCGTTGACATCTGTAAAAAGGGAAAAAAAATGTTTTTATTTAGACTGAATTGGATAAAGAGTTAAAATTAGCCAAATGAAGTTTATAAAGGTGACAAAATGAGCTATAGCATGTCAATTGAGACCTTTCCTTCATTGTCCCCAACGTTCGTTTAACGTTTGACTAATTGCTTTCTATATTTCATTTTACTCGGCGCTCAGCTGTTATATTAATCAATCACCTGCTCATTATTAAAAGACTGTTTAATTTTGAATCACTGACACACAAAAATATTTCCACCATTTCCAAAACTCGCGAAGTTTTACAGTTAAGACCATCTCTCCTTTTTTCCTTTTTTCTGTCATCACTCTAGAGTTTGCAAAACAAAAGTAACCACAGCAAATGTATGATAGAAAAACCTTTAGGTTCATCCGGGTTTCATCAAATATTCGCTGGCAAGTGTCATTTCTGAAAACGTTTAACTCGTTCCTGAGTCGACTTTCAAAGCAACCGCAATTTTACAAACATCTGGCAGAGATAATTTCGCAGGCTGCAAAATCTTTTGTTCGCATCACGGTTTTTTGTCCGAGTGTTTGAAGTCAAATATGTTAGCTTTTGAACGAGAGAGACCAACATATGTGCTACCGTCTTCGGCACGCTCATTTTACTCAAAACATTTTCACAGTCTTGAAAATTACAACAAAGGACTTCTGAGTACGTCCAGTCTCACGTCATGTCCGCTGATTGAAATGCTAAAACCAATATTTCAGTCCGACGTTACCAACGAAACAATATAAAAGCATTATCGTTCCCCCGCCCTTCTCAGCCCCCTTTCTTTTCTGACTTCTCTCGCTAAGTTTGCATAAGCATTTATAGTTAAGTATTGAACATTGCATGAGCACGAAGGGTGAACGCAATTTTAAATCTCTGAAAAAACACGCGTGTGAATAAACTCAAAATTGACCTCGAATACGTAAGATTTCTTGTTAATCATACACATCTAAACGTTTCCAAACCTTTTTCTGCACTGCAAATTACATTTTTTGCAGTGGATTGCAAAATAACGGCAATGCTCTTAACCAATCAGCGTTAAGTATTCTTTCCAACCTCGGAGGCCCAGGTCTGAGGCGAAAGAAAAGTCAAGGGAGTTGCTCTTTATTTTCTCCTGGCGGATCGGTCTTCGGCCTCACCGCTCATGGCCTATCATTGCTCAAGAATGACTGCCCCGGGGACTCCAAGGATGTAATTTTTCATGTAAGTGATTAGAAACTGAACAGCTCAAGCTGTCTTAATTTTACACATGTAACAGACTCTGCTTTTATGATTTCATACAAATCATCACAAACAATTCGTCTACCTACCTGCCACACTGATTTGAAAGGTCGTCAGAATAGACAGTGGTGGGTTACCGCTGTCCTGTGATCTCACAGTGATATTCCAGGAAGGCGTGGTCTCGTAGTCGAGGTTACGGGTCGTGTTGAGGGCGTCTCCGTCAATAACAAAAGGGAGCCCAGCAGGGGTGGTGAGGGTGTACGTGAACGTCTGTCTGTCTACAGCCTGGTTTTCATTGTCCGGATCAGTGGTGCTCAATGTTCCTTGAGGTTGAAATAAAAATAAAAACTGCACAATTTACTGAGAAGCGTTAATAAAAGAAACGTTTATAAAGGCTTAAATCCTTGCCGATCATTATAGTTTTTGGGGAACTACCACCCCCCCCCCCCCCACATTTTTATTGTGTAGTTTAATGTCAAAAAAGAACAAAAAAACTTACTTAAAAGTAATTACATTGTGCCAAATCTTATATTATCATCTACTCATTAATATACCGTTGACTTATTGTACAGTTCGTGATGGCTTCGCGTGTTAAGCGGTATTTTGAAAAATAAGAGAAAAAATGAAAAGTAAAGAAGTACTGTAAGTTTAATTTTACATGCATGCGCGAGCTGCATGTAGGGGCATTAAAAACGATAGTTAAAACTCGTGGTTAAATGAAGAGACCACAAGCAAAAATTATATAGTTAAGAAAGAAAAACCACGAATGCTTGGACACAATCACAAAGATATCTCAAAAATCGATAGACGACTATGCTTCCCTCAGTTCTCGTACAGTGTTGACTTTTGCAAACAACGTCAGGCGTTGAAAGACCAGCTTAGGCAACATTGATTGGAGGAAGGGGTAGTTCTAATCTTCGTCAATTACTTAATGGTTAATTGGTATAACACGTCATATGTCAAACGAGCCTAAAGATCAAAAGCTGTTCCAAATTATATTTCCAGGATTTAAAGTTGGCATGCCTTTCGCTAGGCATTGTATAATAAAACAGTCTTTTCTTTTGAACTATTCTACATGGGTTGAAGTATTACTTCTGGTTAATAAAAATATTCCAAAAGATGTCTTCCATGTGAAGTTATTGCTTTAATATACGAGAGATAAAAAGGAACAGATTAGTTTATACAAGACAATTGCCCTTTTAAGGTCTATTCACACCACCATACTTTGGCGTTACTTTTGTCGCGATTCCGATTGCAATATTTCTTGCACTCGCACTGTTACTTCCAATGACATGTATATGTAAAGTACCTGCAGTTTCCATTCATTTGAGTGCCAGGACACTTGCAAGGTTTTGAACAATCTCAAAACTTGATACAACGTGGCTGCGAGAAAAATTGCTGTGAAAATTGCAACAAAAATTGTACCAAACGTTGTTAGTGTGAACGGGCCTTAAAAAGTTTGCTTGATCATAACACGGGAATTACCAACAATTGACGGAAGCTGGTTCTCTGCAAATGTGTTGCTTGACAACGAGACGGCGGTCGGCTTCTCGTTCACATCATCAACATTGATCGTGAAAACCTTCTGTAGGGAAAGACTTGGCGGCAACCCAAAGTCCGTGCAAGTTATTCCAACAGAAATGCTTGGTGTATGCTCGAAATTCAAAATCGCATTTCCAACGACCAACTGTCCCCTGCGAATGCGGAACTGTCCAATTTGGTTTCCAGTGATCTGACAAGTATGCGTTTGACCTTTGTCAGGGTCGCTGACGTTTAATCTTCCAATTACTGTTCCTGATTGGCTGTTTTCTCTCACGTGACTGTTAGATAAGGTTATGTCTGTTGGTGCTTCGTTGATGTCCGTAACACGGATCGTAAACTGCTTTTGTACGCTGAGGCTCGGTGTCCCACTATCGGATGCGTTCACAATTACCGTATACGAGCTCTGATCTTCAAAATCAAGATTGGCAGAAGATGAGACATAAATTTTGTTAGCCCGCACAACAAACTTCCCAGCAGCATCATCTACAAGCCGGTACGTATGCGTCTGCGCAAAATCCTGATCAATTGTACCCAGTTCCCCTACCAGTGCGCCGTTTGAGTTCTCACCGACTTGGTTTCCTAATAGTGTTATATTTGACGGAACCTCATTGACGTCATCAACTGAAATCTTAAACAGCTTTTCCACACTTCGCCCTCCATTGTCTAAAGCTCTAACAGCGACTGAGTAGTCATATCCCAGCTCGTAATCCAACTCTCCAATGACCTTTACAATTATAGTGCATTTAGTTCTGTACCCTGCAACATTGGATACTTGGGTACAAGTTCCGTTGCTATAGTTAAACGCTTTGTTTCCGCCGTCATCGAGAGACCAGCGCACTGTCTGAAAGGCATCCTGGTCGACGACTATAACTGTACCCACGACCGTGTTAACTGGGGAGTTTTCTTTAACTCTCGGGGCGTTAGTGAGGAATTGCGTCTGACCGCCCTGTGACGTGAAGGTCATGTTGAAGGGCGATTCATTTATGTTTATTACCTCGATAATGAAGGACTTTTCAATCTGGAAGAGAAATTATTCCGCTTTGCAACCACTTGTTTGGACATTACGATTATCATATGCATAAAATTTCAAACTTTAAGGATTCTTTATTATCAAATTGAATTACACTGCAAAAACGATAGAAAACAAAGTCATACAGGGGCCGTGGAGCATTTTTTAGAGTGGGGGTGGGAGGGGGGGGGGGTTGAGGTGAAGTGCAGACATTATCTTAATTTTGGTGAGGCTTAACTATTGCTCTAGCTTAAACAGCTTTTTGTCCCAATGAATTTTTAATTTGATTTACACAGAAATGGGCTACAGAAACCAAAAAAAAAATAAACTGGCTTATGAAAATGGCGAAAAATTAGTTGTAGCGGTTGTTGAGTAGGAAAATGGACGCATCGAACACATGAAATTGATAAGTTGCTGGAAAGAGGAATTTTAAAATGCTCTTATACATCTTGACATATATGACACAAAATTACATTCATGTCAGTAAATGCCCTTATAATTGCAGGCGTAATGAACGACTGTCGCAAGCGACGTAGACTTGTCGTAAAAGTACGAAACAACAGTATAAAAAAAATACTTCAAATTCGCATGTATGCGGCATTTATCGGAATTGGTTCCTGCCCGACTAGTTCTGCCAGAGGATTGAAGTCACTTAGTTCTCTTGTTCCATCCGCCAAATACGCGGGAATTTGGGTGAGTTAAAGGCGGAAAAATATGCCCGCGCGCGAGTCGACCTTTTCATTTTACACCAGCTAGAACCAGTCCTCTCTTTGGCCAGTTGGACCCAACAAATGAATCAACGTTATTGGAACTGAAAATAATTTGGTGCAAGTCTAAAACAAACGTTATATAGGATATAACAGCGAGTAAAACATAGCCTGATACTAACCGATAATGATGGACTGCCATTATCCCTAACACTTGCTATGATCACGTGACGTTTTTGAGTCTCATAATTGGTTGGTTTTGCTTTGAAAAGTCTGCCTGCTGTATTCACTCTGAAACGCCCTCCGTCATCGTCTGTGAGAGAAAATCTCAGCGCCTGTTGATCATAAGTAAATGGAATCTCTCGCTTTAACCAAGTGGCGTGTTAAAAGTAGTGCAGAATATTAAACCAACCTTGGAGCTGAAAGAGGACCATGCGAATTTCCTTCAACAGCTAATGAGACCGTTAAATCATAAAACTTATTTCTACAAAACTTAGAACAACCGTTTTGCTGCCTCTGCGAGAAATACTACGCAGTATAGGATTTATTTACACTAATACATTGGAATGATTAGCGGAATGCAAACTCGAACATCTTTTCTACGGGAAAATAAATATTATCGAATTTTGTTTATCATGGAAATGTTTGTTTGAGATTTTGAAAAAAGAACTTGAGGAGTAGAAAGAATTGTCTTAGAAGATTTAAACAGTCACTCCTCCCCATTCATGGAGCTATTCTTCAACTTCTTCCTAATCTCCAATTTCAACGAGATCCCATCTTCCAGGTTTCACGCAAAGAAAAAAATGTTAGTATAGTCTTAAGACAACAACAACGTCAATCTAGGGTAATGAAAGAAACGGCAAATAAAATGTTTGATCAGAGTTCGGTAATAAGCTGGCTCTCTGAACCGCAACTAGAAGGAGTATGTTTGACTCAGACCCTTTGAGACGGTTACATTTCTGCGGTGTCGAATTCAAGTTAATTGAATTTGGCAAAAAATACGAAACAAATTCGACTGTCAATTTTAACCTCTAAAATTTGCCGCACTCGTGCCCGGCACGTAATTGAACATTTTTTTTTATCGTAATATGGTGAATTGATGGGCTGGTGTCGGAAATAGATTGTCATACGATAATATGCATAACATAATAAATGCATCCAATTCATGATCAACCCGGCCGGCACCACTGTAATTCAACTGGAATTGCAGCAACGTTTACCGTAAGTTCGACACAAATTCTACTTGCGGATTTCTACTTGTTTCAGACGTTGAATTTAGTTCAAATTTCCGCCATTTCGAGCTAATTTCTAGGGCTGACTTGAATTCGATACGGCAGAAGAGCGACCGTTTAAAGCGGCCAAAAAGATCGTTCCGCCCCAAAACAAATATGTGCTCATCAAATTTAATGTTTAATTCGGAAACCTACCTGTCGCTTATCTTCATCAGTTGCTGTTAACTTTCCGATAAATGCGTTTAAGGGCGCATTCTCAGGCACTCGGTTGTTTGATAACTGTAAGTTGCGCGGCCTGTCGTTGATGTCTCTGAGGTTGATGGTGAAGTTTTTCCGATACGTCATTGGAGGGGCTCCATTGTCCTGTACTTCGGCTGTCACAACATATTCCTGCTGTTTTTCAAAGTTGAGGTCACAGGTACTTCCTCCTTGACTCAAGCAGTTAGCATTCACGAGGCCAACCTAGCAGTGAAGAGCGACAGACTCAGTTGTGAGCAAAGAAGAGACTTGTACAAAACTGCATGTGTTAAATGAGGTTAGTGCGACAGCAAGAAAAAAGTAGATGTTTGCTGGTTGCTAATAACTTGTTAACCGCCAAAGCCAGATTTTATTTCAAGATTTTTGTAATTACGTAAAAATCGTTCCAAAACCAGAAGCCTCACAACATTTCCAAATTAAAGCCATTTCCAAGCCCATTACAAGCTTTCAGGCCCACTAAGATGTACAAATCAACAGATACCGCACCTCTGGTTCCAAAAGCAAAACTCAAAACTTTATGGACAATTTGTTTGTAGAGTTGCTTCTCCTAAACTCCTCTCTTTACCGTTTTACTGTCAGACTCGGCTGCCAGTTTTGGATCTTTCCTGAAGACTTATCTCTTCGGAAACTATTGTATTAGTCACTAGAATTTCAATAGACATTTCAATACTAGATAGTTTAATAGGTTTATTTGCCGGTGAATTAGGACTTTTTAAATTTGGTAAATCATTAAAACCTTGCGTAATACTTAAAATATTTATTGCTAGTTTTGTCATTACTATTATTGATTTTATAAAAAGTAGAAGTAGTATTGGTAATGTTATAATAATAATAATAATAATAATAATAATAATAATAATAATAATAATAATAGTAATATTAATAATATTTATCATTATTATTATTATTATTATTATTATTACTTTGTATTCTTTATTTATAAATAATACCTGCAAAGTATCTCCTTGGACGACGAACTTGCCCCCGGCAGAGTCAACCAGGCGAAACGTGTGCTTCTGCATTGTGTCTTGGTCATGTGCTGTGAACACTCCGATATCCGTACCCCCCTGGCTGTTCTCATCCACGCCCGTATTAGACAACTGAAACATTTATTGTATAATGAAAAACATGTCATTTTTGTGTTAAATATTTTGATACTTTCTGGAGTTAAATGGGAGGAAGAATATGTTTTTAAGGTTGTTGATTTTGAAAGAAGTTTTAATTTTGTTTGTCTTTAAGTAATTTTAAAATAAAATTAAAATCAATTTTTGAGTTAATATTTAATATAGACAAACACCAGCTTGTATGAAGTCAAAGAAGTGGCACTGACTTCAATGCTTAGGAAGAGTACGTGTTGCCTTTCGGCATTTCTCCCCCTTTTCTGATATCCCCTTCAATTCCTTAATCTCATTAAATTAAAAAGGGAAACTCCCCTTAAACGCTTGGATTTTTGGTGAAAGCCTGAATGTTAGTTTTGATCAAAATTACACTTCTCCCAAAAAAGAAGGCGACGGCGCCGATGAACACCCAGGTGAGGGCGAAAGAACAAAGACAAAGGACAAGGAGAGCACATTCACATACAGTTCTATTACTCACCACTATGCCGTCAGGGGAATCATTCGCATCCTGGACCTGAATTGTGAAGGACTGAGTGAAGGATTTAACTGGTGTCCCATTGTCTTGTACCTTCACCAGTATGTTCCACTGCGGGACATTCTCGAAGTCAAGGCGACGCGTTGTAAGAATCACGTTCTTTTTAACCTTAAACGGTAAACTTACACTGCTGGACACGAGGGAGTATGCAAAGCTTTGCTTCTGTGAATTGAAATTATCTGGGTCGACGGTGGCAAGTGTTCCAACTGGTGTGCCAGCCCTTCGATTCTCTCTAACGATACCGCTGGACAGCCTGATTGCCGTGGGCGGCTCATTGACGTCACTGACCTGTATCACAAATGCCTTCTCCAAAGCAAGGCCGCCCTGATCCACACATCGCACAGCAATGTTCACATTCTTTTTGTCTTCGTAATTAACGCCCGCGCTACCCACGGTCAGTTGTACAGATTCGCTATTTGTAATGCCCAGTCTCCCACCGGCCGAGTCTGACAGGCTGCACGTGTGCGTCTGGCGGGCATCAGGATCTGTGATTGACAAGCTGCCAATCACAGTACCAGTGCGCGTGTTCTCGACTACTTTAGCATTCGATAGTGTTATAGCAGTTGGCCGCTCGTTCACATCACCAATGTGTATCATGATTGGTTTATCGACATATTCAGAAGGTTGTCCATTGTCCGTAGAACGTATCACTATAGAGTACGATTTCAAACTTTCATAGTTTAAGTTCGCATTCTTTGACACATAGAGCCTGTTCCCTCGTGCTGCAAAATTACCCCCTCCATTTGAGATTAGGGTGTAGCTGTGAGTTTGGTTGCTATCCTCGTCATCTGTTTTCAAATCACCAATCACAGCATCTTTCGTGTTCTCGTTCACACGCGCAGTGGAGCTGCCGCTGAGAGTTATGTCTGTGGGAGCATCGTTCATGTCAATCACTTGGACAGTGAAAGGCTGTGTACGAAAAAGGCCTTTGTCGTCCGAGACCCGCACCGTAATGGTATGAGAATGCGCTTGTTCGAAGTTAAGGGTTCCATTGACCTGTAAAAGAAAGCATTTAATGAGCAGTTCGTTTGTTGACTTCCGTGAGACTTTAACGTATTTTAAAGGAACAAAGATGCGCTAAGCTACCTGGTAATGTGGTAGTAACACAAGAAAACGGTCCTATAGAAGTGCCTTGAACGGTTTAGAGTCATGTGCAAAAATTTAACCAATTTAACTGTTAATGCACCAACTTCAATCTTTTTTTGTCTTCTTTACTGTCACCCAAAGATTCAAGAGGAGACGAATGCATATAAAACCATTCTTTTTTGTTTATTTATTTACAACCATTTTCTTACTTCGCATTGCGAGGGGTTTACAGAATAAATTGAACAACTAAGCAATAGCAGATTCAACTAAGAATTTGTAAATACAAAACTTAAATGCAATAAATAAAAATCCAATTGGTCTGTGCTTATATAAAATAACAATAACACCGAAATTGACAATGTTAATAAGCAGTTATTGGAACGTTTCTTGCATGTCTTAAAGGGGTAACAAAGTAACACTGATACCGATCAATGCAGGCGTATGTGTACATCTGTGTACATGTGTATGTGTTTATGTGTATGTATGCATTTTATGTGTGTGTAAGTATGTATGTTTGCGTGAGCGTATGAGGAAGTGTTATGTGCATGTGTGCGAGTCTGTATAAGTGCGTTGTGTAGTTTAGTGTAACAAAGACAGGTTAATGACACAAGTAAGTCAAGAAATAACACTTACTTAAACTGTTGTCAACAATAATCGCTAATACTTCAACGCATTAAAGGGTTTGTCCGAGGTTAAATTTACGGCCCCGTGGAGTCCTGAAATCGCAGTTAAAAATAACCGAACCCAGCTAGCCAATCAGAAACCAGAATGCGTCTTTCGTACGTGAACTTCCTTTGTGGTTGTAATTCTATCAGTTCAAAATTCAGCGCGCTTACCCACTGCGTCTTTGAACAATAGTACCGACGACACGTAATGCGCAGCCATTTCCGTTATTTATATCATAGGGGTTCGATCTAATAATAGATTTCAGTCTATTCAACCTCTGGCAATCCCTTTAACACAACAAATTTGTTGTAGAGTTTTAGGTGATACAACTTACTCGAAGGTGCGCTTGACACCGTGTACCCCCGCTGGTAGAATTAGTACAGGTCTGGTTCTTGTCCAGGGAGAATTTCCCGCCAGCGCTGTCGTCCATATTGAACATTAATATCTGTACGGCGTCACTGTCCACAGCGGTAAGGGTCCCTACCGCGGTACCCCAGGAACTGTTCTCTTGTACAGCCGCTGTACTCAACGTGATGGACACTGGGGGCTCGTTTACATTGAGAACTTCAATGGTAAACCGTTTTGTCATCTGAGAAATGTTTTTCATATATTTAGTAACCGTTTTCAAATTATAAAAGCAGAATGGAAAAATGAATGGTTTAGTCGGTGCGAGAAGACTTGAAAATTGATTTTGCGATCGATCGTTGAAAGCTAGGTAATGAGTTATCCTTTTTTTCTTCTGTTTATTCACATACGCCCAAATATACAACCAATCAATATCAAGTTTCCAGATTGGCTTAGAGTTTTTACCTACTATCACTCAGTTAGATAATTTGCTGCTTTGGCAAGTTAAAAATTTCCAAATGTTAAGAAAATATCTTGGACGCATACATTGCTGTTCGATCATGAATTTTTACCACGTTTTTCAGGATGGAATAATACTTTAGAGAACTCGCACTATTAGTTGCCAAGCTGTTTCAAAGTTAAAGTGAAGAAAAAAGGAAACTGCTCCAATTTATTTTTGCTTACAAGTCTCACTGGAGCATTTATACATGCATTCATATATAAGTTAAGTTGTATCCGGCTGCAGCAAAGACTTAGTGCTTAGTTCAATGTTTTACTCTTGAAAACTTTGTAATACCAAATATGGTTCTACTGTCATCCATGTTTGGTATAAAGCGTGATTTTGCCTAGAGAAACTTCAGCGATACAACTTCGTGGAAACTTAACGAGGGCAAAGCTTATGTAGATTGCCTGCATGTTCTCCATCCTCTACACACACACATACACGCACACACATACACACATATATACATACGTACGTACATACACATATACATGTAGGCCGACAGACATACATACATACAGACATACATACATACATACAGACATACATACATATATGCTGTCCAAGAAGTGGCACTGACTTGATCGCTTAGGAAGAGTACTTGTTGCCTTTTGGCATTTCCCCCCTTTTTTTTCAATTACAGACATACATCATACTTACAGACAGACAGACAGACAGACAGACAGACAGACAGACACGTACTTTAAGTCCAAAATCAAACCACAATAATATAAGTATTGCCTACTTGAGTCAATAAGCATTAATTGAGAAAAATAAAAAGTTCCTCACCGACATTGAAGGGAAACCGTTATCTTGTACTGTTGCAGTGACATAGTGCACTGTAGTTGTTTCGTAATCTGTCACCTTTGCTTTCAAAAGCCTTCCATGGGAGTCGATCTTAAAACGGCCATTATCGCTGTCATCCAATGAAAAGGCGAGGCGCTGACTTATGTCCTCATCCTTTGCTGTAAATGTTCCTATGACGAAGTTCATTGGGGCGTTTTCTTTCACTGTCTTGTTGGAGAGAGATAAGTCACGTGGTTGGTCGTTGACATTGGCCACTGTGATTCGCAGCGTTTGAGTGACAGATTTCCTTGGAGAACCGCTGTCCATACTGTTGACTCGTATATTATGATATTTCTCGTTCTCGTAGTTTAAGAGACACGCCGACCCTCCCTGTGCCAAACAGTTTGCATTGGATTGTGCAACCTATGAACGAGCAAGGATATAGCTATATGTGATTAAGACATAGACCAAACAATAAGCCTAAAATGTATATTTTTTTTCATTTAGTTTAGATTTTTTTTATTTGTTTAACTTGACCATGCAAATGAACAAAATACAAAAAGGAGAGCGAAACAGAGTAGATCGGACTACGACAGCAAAACATAAAAAATAAGTGGAAAAAATAAACTCCACAGCAACTTACCGCTTACAGCTTGCACATACTGAAGAATGAAAAGGATGAAAAAACTAAAAGATAAAATCTGGTGCAAACATTGTAAAATTATAACTCAGAAAGTTATTTAGCTGATAAAAATTGCATAAATACATAAAATAGCTTTTTAAAGAAAGAATCAGCTGGAACGAGTGATTCGTTCTGCAAGTTAACTCCACTTTGAAATTTCATGTTTAATTTGTTGTAAAGTCAAGGAATCCAAAGTAAGAACGGAAAGCGCTGTCACGTTCAGCCAATCAGAGCGTAAAGCGCTGTCACGTGTGAATCGGTCTTCTCGTTCTCAATATAAAGCAACGAGAAAGGGAGCGTCGACGAAGACGGCTGCTGAATTATAACTTTCCGTTTTTCCTTTTCTTGTTTGTATAACTCGCTCTTTCTTCTTTGTTTTTCCTGAAGGTGTGTGAACATGCTACAAGAAGATTGAAATTATTTATACTCTAACGTTCACGTTCTCTACAAAACTCCAGAACTAAACTTTTCACGTTCTGT
>JAOBYE010151776.1:0-18457 GCA_025403585.1 Parazoanthus swiftii | reverse complement strand
GCTTATGTATCTTCACCTGCTCTGTAAAAAACAGTCAAAATATTTTGCTAATACAAGTTTCTTCTCAGACTCTTTTTAGAGTGAAAACGCTCTATAAGGAAAGATTGGAGACGTGGAAACACTTATTACCGTAACACTCACTTATGACTTTATAAGGAAAGATTGGAGACGTGGAAACACTTGTTACCGTAACACTCAATGATGAGTTTATAAGGAAAGACTGGAGAAGTGGAAACACTTGTTACCGTAACACTCAATGATGAGAATATAAGGAAAGATTGGAGACGTGGAAACACTTGTTACCGAAACACTCAATGATGAGTATATAAGGAAAGATTGGAGACGTGGAAATACTTGTTACCGCAACACTCAATGATGAGTTTATAAGGGAAGATTGGAGACGTGGAAACACTTGTTGCCGTAGTACTGGCTGGTGTGGAAAGCGCACGGGGATGAAAAAAGTTCAACACTTGCTACCGTATAACTAAAGCATAAGAATATAAACAAAGATTGGAGAAACGGAAATACTTGCTCTATATAACTGAAGATTGAGGGTATAGAATAAGGAGAGGTAAAAATAGTTATCACGCAACTGAAGGTTTAGAATTAAAAAGACAAAGGTTGATGCAAAAATGGAAATGTTGCAGGTAAATCCGTTCTTAGGTAAAATCTGTAATGATTTAACAGGTCTTCTTATGTAAAATACGTAATCGTCATTAAATCCAGGTAAAATCCATAAGTTGCATTCAACCAAGGATTTTTAATAATGCCTTCGGTACCACATATCTAGCAGTTTGTTCATCTACTATTACCCCGTCGTCAACAGTTGCTGTTTATTGTTTACGCGGATTTGCCTTCCTGATCAATAGTATAAAGTTGTTTCTGTCTTTGGCTTTCAGCTATTCATGTGCTTTTTAGATAAAACGAGTACTTGTTTTTAAAAATTGAGAGAGGATAACTGTTTGTTCTTTTTAGATTTCCTTCAAAATTCAAAGTCCTCATTTTTTAGAAACGACTGAAGGTTGATAACATAAAGCAAAGACTGGGGATTCTTGTTTCAATACCAAGAACAGTTGAGGGTTCTTTGAGCCCCAGGAAGGACCGACAAGGAACTCTCCTCACCTGTCTGCCTGTTCCAATTCCCTTGATCTTCACTCTTACTCTCCTGATTCCAAAATTTATGGCTTTCTGCAACAACCAAGAACGAAAGTGAACAAGGGTTCAACACCTATGTATCTGTCTATAACTGAGCACTAAAGTGAAAGAAAAGACCAGTACAAGGGCATCTAAATGGTGTAAGTCGTAGACGGGTGTAACACGAAATGGATCTTTTGAATAAAAAATAAGAATGTATGAAACATGTTGCAGACAAAAAGGTCGAACAATCTCTACTCTAACTTTGAGTATTGTTAGGACACATTTGCGAAAGTGGAATCTGAAGCGCTTTTAGCTTTTGTTTGCAATATTCTTCAGAGATTTATACTTTTATTGAAGACACTTGTCTCGTGTTAAAACCTTTGCAATAAGATGACTACCAGCCCCATATCGATCACTTTGCTTCAGGGTCCCTGAAACTGACCGAGTGTGTGTGATAAGTTCAGGGTGCCAAGCAGCATGGTTGAGAAAAAATGGGGAAATAGGAATTTTGGGGTCGGAGAAATATGACATTTTGCAGAAAAGAATAGGAAAATAGGAACTTTAAACACAGTCTGATGAATTCTAATGAACCACTTGAGTCCATCAACATTTTCTATTCTTACAGTATCAAAAAGAAACAATATGTAAAAGAATAAGAGACAATTTTGAAACTTGCAAATGTGCTGCATGCACTTTCACTAAGTAGGTATTGTCCACATAAATTCAAGATTTTATGCCCACTCAGTAAAGTACAGTGTGGCTTTAGAATTAACCTGTTCAATAAAATATAAAGCGATTTAACATAAAAACGTAACTATCTATTTTCATTGAATTGAGCAGATGCCGTAAGTTTGTTATCTCGTGATTTTAACTTCAAACAACATCAAGATAAAAAGCAACAACGATTTGTCAGTTTGTTTCGACCATTCTTCTTCCTTTCCTTAGATGGTGAAGAATTTGTTGGAAGTGCTCTTTCAAGTCATCTATTGTGCTTGGTATTGATCTGCGCCTTGACGCCTCCTTGGTTTGATTTTAACCGTATCAATCACAAGACACGCTGCCTTTGCATTTTAATCGCTGGAACCGGAACGCAGGGCACTCTGACACTTCGCTCTGCCACCTGTCAACAGCTCTTCAGCTGTTTCCATTGTCACTGACTGCCTCCTGTTCTTCCTCATTCAAAATCTCCTCCCTTTCTCTAAATGTCTGAGCCTCTCGGCTGAGTTTTTCCTGATCTTTCTTCCTTCTTGCCTCATCTTCAGCTTTCTTTGTCTTCTCATCCTTCTTTTGCTTCTTCTCAGTTCTTCCTCTTATAATCGCTGCCTGCAATGACAATAAGCAGACCGTACTACACGCGTGAGAGCATCTGACACGGCTATTTTCTCCGGTCAGCGTTGATTTGGATTGCTGAACCTAACTGCATCCTTCACTGCTCTGAGTCCCACGGTGGTGTTTTCTCAAGAGGCGAGTGTTCCTCTGTCACGATTTCAGCATTTACTCAAAGACTTCTTTCAGACTCGGCATTCAACTGCGCAGGAACGAGTCCTGCCTTCACCACCTTCGGAATAACTGAAAACCGAGGGGTACAGACTTTAGAGAGAGCACACTCCCCCAGAAATGGATAACACGTTGGTCAATTTCCATCTGGGCAACATCTTCATCACTGCAGTACACACGCTACTAATCCGCACAAGCAGGGCCGTAGCTAGATCCAAAATTTAGGGAGGGCATTTGCCCTCCCTACCTGACGCTAGTTATGGCCCCACTTTATATCACTACAATCTACTGAAAAAATGTTCTTTAAAATCAACTTCCGGTCCAAAATTTAGGGAGGGCATTTGCCCTCCCTGCCTGACGCTAGCTACGGCCCTGACAAGGCTCACGTCTAGCTTTGGCTTGACTTCTCTGCAAGTCTTGCGATTGATTTGCCACGGGTTGTCCCCGGGGGTTGTCTTTGCTCTGTTGAGGAGGTTCAGACAACCTAAAGCCATCAACAGGATATTCTGAAGATGTAGACGAGACTGCAGGTAAGCAACGGACAAGCTATAGAATGTGCAGATGCCAAGATCCACTGCATTACGTTGGCTGAGAATGCCTTCGCTACATTTCCAATTGCTATGTCAGAGTCAGAAAGCTGATTCTTTGCACTGCAATCGATGCTGCTCACCAGCTCATTCATAAGATTCTTTCTTGAGGAATCTGGCCATAAGCTCAAGCAGGATTTAATTCACACATCTATCTTCAAACACAAGTAACATTGTTGGTAAACTGAAACTGAGCCTTTGTCAGGACTATTCTTCTCCTCATAACTGAACATCTTCGATTTGAAGCTGTTTTTTTCATATTTTTTTTAAAAAAATGGCTTAATACCCTTGACTGCTTTCACTTAACTTGACAAGATGAACCAGTTAATCACTTTTGTATTTTTGCAATTTGCAAAGTTGCCTCGTGAGCCAAAATAAAGGAAAAAAATCGGAAAAAATAGGATTGGACTAAAAAAAATAAGAAAAATAGTTATCTAGATTTCTTATTCTTAAGCTTATGCCCATCTCCAAAATGTGTTCAAGGCTTTCAAAACGTTTTCAACTTTACCTGAACAGGTATGTGTTCTCCTTAAATTAAACACCACCTTATTATAGGTATTTACTATTACAGTTCAACCTGTGTTTTATAGAGGACACCCCTACTTAACTGCCTCTTTTAAAAGTTCTCATATCTTTCTATCATTCTCAAAATTCTTATATCTTTCTGTCACCAATTACTGTAAATTGCCCCTCTTTCAAGCAGTCACCTCCCTTACATGTAATTGGCTGCAGCCACCTTCGAGCGGTAATAAGTGAGGTTTTCTATGGTTTTCTACTTTACCTGTACTAAACTGCCACCCCAAAGTATCTTTGTCACTTTTTTTCCATGGGACTCGAATTTGAAACAGTATAATAAATTAAGAGACAACAAAACACTTAACAAAATATTAATAAGTAAAAGATGTAACATGTATCGCATCACTTGATAATAGTTATAATTTTTACACTTTCAGTTGTCTTGGTTTTTTTGTATGATTTCTTTTTGAAACCGACCTGTTAACATAAATAGAGTGAACTCTGACCCCACCCTTGGAATATGTCTGTTGTTGGTGTCCCTCCATTTAGTGGCCAATTTGTATTTAGCAGCCACACTTCAACCTTTTACAAGGTTGGCACTGCTTTATATAGTTTCAACTGTGCATGTGTTTAGCTTTTATTCTGCTAAAACAAATAGAAATGGCAGATTTGCATGAAACTGAGTAAGTTACAACTGACAACTATTTCTGGCTACAAAATGTGATGTCCACAGTCAGTTTTAACTGACATCACCACTGCTGCCTTGCTACTTGCCACCAATCATGAGGACCAACCTTGGCTGCAGCCATGCCAGCTTGTTGTGCTGCTACACTACTGCCTCTCTTGGAGTTCTTAAAACCCTCAGTGCCCTGCAATTTAGTGTCAAAACTATCATTAGGAACCAAACACTTTATCAGCATTTTATAGCCATCTCTTTCACATGTTACCAGTGCAAAAAATATGTTTTTCGGTTACTGTATATTCATGGTAAAATAAGAACTAAATATTAATGAGTACTCAAAAGGAAACGAAAACTCTCCAAAATGGATATGCTTTTAGATGTAACAAGACAGGAAGAGAGATGTTAGCAGTATGCCATTGGGCACATTGGGACTAAAAGAGATAAAATTGAATTACTGTACTGTGAGTCATGTTTCCATCAGTCAGTCAGTCCTATTCACCACTTCAGAAATGAAATACGGTCATTTTCAATCAGCAACAACCAACTTCCTTTACCTAAGAAATGTTTTAGGAGCCTTGTTTTGGAACCTCGTCCAGGTTAAAAAAAACTGGATTGCAAATTTCAACCCCTATACATGTAAATATGACAAGCATTTTACACTCAAACTATAAGGGTAACCCTGTGGTAATAGTGAAACACTGTTAATGTACTTATAATTATTCTTTGTACATATTAAACAACAGGTACAGAATATTGTAAGTTGTGAATAACTTACGGCAGATGCCCAAGCAACTGTGTTTCCTGAAAGAACAATAGATGGGCCAGGTCAACTGAGTGTTTGGTTACTCATTGAGAAACACAAGTACATGTACAAGGAAAACAATCTATGTAACAAAGCTGAAGAAATAAGATCAATTGATGTTTCCCAACTATGTTAGGTAAAACATGTTCTTGTCTAGACATTGGTGCCAATGGTTGGCCGATTGAAACATAAGTACATACATGTATTAATCATATGGGATATACAATGTATTAAATAAATTATATCCCTTTTAAAACACAAAATTTAAGTTCAACAGACCTTTTTTAAGAAACAAAGCACTGACTGGATGTTGTGAATCTTGTTGGATGTGTTTTTTAGCTTGTTTTCTTGTGAAGTTTGTTTGCTCATTAGGCAAAAACTCATTCCTATCATTTCATGTTCAATTTTGGTAAAGATATTAGGCAACATGCTCACCCATGGCAATATTCGTTCTTAGTTAAGCTAAATGCTGTAACTTTAACTGGCTCGAAATCTCAAATCCCTCACTTATTATAATAATGGTTTCACTCTTACATGTACCCCTCAAATAATAAAATAATGATAAATTACATGTAAGTTTACAAATGTCTGCCTTTACAACCTCTCCTTGCACACAATTTGTTTGTTGATTGCCTTAAAATATCCACTCATAAAGTGGTAAGTGCATTCTAAAATCCTTCTACAAAGCTATGAAAGGTTTGGACTAGTGTCATGCAAGGCAACCAAGTGCACAATGCCTTGCTGCAGAGTCGGTGTTAACACACAATCAAAGTAGCACACAAGTGACACCACAGAATGGTCAGGATTAGAGTGGCCACAAAGTGATAATTTTTTGCAGTTCTTTTCCTTTAAGGTTCTTATTTTAAAAGTGATTTTACAGTGGTGAATGGTCAGCGCCTGATGTCTCCTCTCCATGTAGGTTACTGTAGTTCAATGTCATGAATTGTAAACTTGCACATTTTTTGCCTTGAGTCTTTTAAATTATTTTTAACTATTACATTTTGTACTGTTGCAGGCCGTAGGATGTCAGATTTTAGGATTCTATTTTTGGGTTCTGTAAAACTGATGATGGGTACCCATTCTCACAATGACACAATAAACTAAATGTTACTCAAGATGCTCGAAGCTGACTTACACCTGCATTTTTAATTCAATCACACACAATCAATGCAATACAGTAAAAACAATAAGAGTGTTTCAAACTTAACAGACACAAGCAATTTAATGGAGGCTTACAATGTAATAGGGCTTGTTGCCAGTTTTAAAAATGCACTGCTGACAAAAAATGGTCAAGTTGAGAACTGTTCTAATTCTGCTTGCCACAATGAACTCAATTGATTGGTAAAATACATAATTGTTATAAATCTGTTCACTCAGCATCTTTATAAATTATGGCCAAAATAACACCAACTACTTACAACAAAATAATTCATTCTTGCATGTTTTCGGAGCAGATGCCATGTTTACAACTCAACACGTCACATAGTGACGGCTCGGCCCAGAATGCTTTGCAGAACATATACTCGAGAAATGCACTATTGGATAGAAATAAGATGGGGGACTGCAAATTAAAATGATTGTGATACTTGCTTTACATTTAATTAAGCGTGTTTTGGTGTGGAAAACAAATAGAAAAGCTCGGTACACAGTCTATCACTGACTTCAACTGTTGAGTCTTTGATTTCTCCTACATGCTGCATTTTTATTCATGGGAAATGGAATTTTGTTTCCGTGATTTTCCCAGCATTATGGTAACAACACACTACCGGTAACAATCTTTACCTTGAAATCCTATGGCCTGCTTTTAATTGTTATTACTTCATTTATATCATGATAATTATACCAAATTAAAAAGCAAGAAGCAATGTTTTATGAAATTAATGTATAATATGTTTTAGCAAAATATCAGACTGTGAACAATGCACCTAGTCTCCCCTTGTGACCAGTGATGGTGAACTTTCTGTTAAATCTCACCTTTGTGATCAGTGAGTTTGAAGGTTGAGTTAAATATCACCTTAGTTTGTGATCAGTGAGTTTGAATACTGTATTGTGTTGAATATTCTTTTTGTGACCAGTGACGGTGAACTTTGTGTTTAATCTCACTTTTGCGATCAGTGAGTTTGAACATAGTTTTGAATTTCACCGATGTGGTCAATGAGTTTGAACATTGTGTTGAATCTCACTTTTATGATCAATGACTGTGAACAATGCATTAATTGAGTCTCACCTTTGTGATCAGTGACTGTAAACATTGTGTTGTTGTATGTGGCATTGACATGAACCACAGGTACATGACCAAACTTTGTGTTCTGCTGTGTTTTAAGGTTTGGTCTTGAGCGTGTCGCATAACTGGAAATAAGTCGCATAACTGAGTCAATAAATACATTACTTTTACACTAAGCTACACAATCCTTGCAACAAAAGAATTAAAGAGCTTTACATACATGTACATTCCAGTAGAAACTATGCGCCTTTTATTAACTTTCTGAAGGACATGCATTAACCTCTAGTGAGCAGTATAAGCAGTACTTCATGTACGTGTCAAACAGTCCACATATTGCACTGAATCCAATTGTGATAGAGCTGTTACACGTGTAGCTCATTAAAGTGAATCCTTAAAGATTAGAATTATCTCATACAGTCAAAGATGTGATGTGAGAACAACACTCAACTTTTGTTGTTGTTATAATGATTTTCAAGATTGTGATAAAGATTTAGGTGAAAAGTGAGAAACTCAGTGTCAAAGCACTGAAAAGACAAAGCAAACTGAACTTACACAGGTGTTACCGAAATAATTTTAACCGAGTAAGCACCTGGAAGTAAGCGTCCACCCACTTTTCAGACAAAAATTCGCTGTAAATGCAGCAAATCCTCAATACTTTTTTGTTTAGTCAAACCTCGAAAGCATCCCCAAAGAGTGTTTTTAATTAACAATATCTGACAATGAAATGTTTTGTGCAATAAAATGTACAATTCAAATAAGAATCATTTGCGTGTACATGTAGTTTACTCTCAGCTTTTTCTGTCATGTGGCACGATGTTCATATCTGTTTGTGAATAAGTTGATTACACTTGGTTCTTTGTGGCTGCAATTTTAATTGCTAATTCTTATTTCTAGCTTTTAAACACCTTTTCACCTTTCACACTTTAACCATTATAATTTGTAACAAAGAAAACAAACAGCATGCAAAAGGAAAGATTTAGCCTTGAGAAATTGTGGTAAAACTATTCATGGTATGCATTCTGTTTGATGACGATTTTGTGGCCGACCATGCAGGGTCGGCAACCATCAACCAGCTGACCACGACCATCTGCAGCCAATGTTGACTGACTGTCCTTGATGTCGAGAACCAACCGAGGCTGAGCTAGCTGACTGGGCTGATCACGCCCGACCATGCCACTGAAAAATGATAAAAACTTAACAGCCAAGTGCGGCCAAGAGAGGGTAAAGGTAAAAAATCTGCACTGTAACGTACTCCAGATACCCTGTCGGCCATCTGTTGGCTGTCTGTCGGCCGACTGTCAGCAGTCTGTCGGGCACCTGTCGGCCAACAGTTTTGTTGATAAAGTGTCGGCTGACTGTCACTGGAGTGTCGGTGGAGTGTCGGTGATGTGTCAGTGAGGTGATTTCCTATTTCCTTCAATGATATAATATCTGTTTTTGAAAAGTGCTTCATGTAAATAAAGTGATATGAAAATTGTTTTCGTCGTTTTTAACTTTCTGTCTAGGAGAACTCAAAGCTTTTCTTACTTTTATTTTATCAGTTATTGCCAAGTTCAAGTTGTTTTTTAATACAATACTGTGGATGCTGGAGGTCACTGTTTGTGTTTAAAAGAAATAAAGAGAAACAGGTCTTTTTCGATTGGTTCTACATGTACTTGAAAACAATTAAATGTTCGGCAATCATGAACCTAATGTTAAGAACCTAATTATACTTTCAAATTACTATTCCTAACTATTAATTTTATGCAATATGAACAAGACTGTGCACAAAGCAATCATTCATTTTGAATTACTGACAGGTAATACTATGTGTTTTTTCTGAGAATGGAGAACTTACGTCTACGTGACAATTTCAAATGTCTCTACTTTAACTCAATTTTACAAATTAAAATAATGTAATTTCACTACACTAACTTTGATTTTTCGAGCAAATCAGCTTCTCAATACTGTATGTAATCGTTTACTTTGCGGGTTTCCAAACAAACAAAACTTGTCGCTTTTTAGACTTAAAAAAGATGTGATAATGACAGTTCTGATCACAAAATTTACTATGCTCTCAACCAAAAAATCATGGCCAATGATGGCCAACAGTGCATAGTCAGCCATTTTTCTTCTCATCACATAGAATGGTAATTTTGTATTTATTTGGCACCTAATTGTGCGAATGAAATTAACAATGATAGGAAAGCTACACAAAAGACTTGAGAAAGCTGATCTTTTTCAGAAAGGTTTTTCAAAATCAGAACAAGACTAGACAGTGCTTTTGTATTGTTTTTTAACAAAGAGATACTGGTACACGTACAGGTAGTAACAGTAATAAACCATAAACAAGCTTTGTTTTTACAATTTGGTAGTCAGTAGATCAAGTTACTTTATAAATGGTTATTTTCGTTTATACATGGGGATTGTACAGTATATTAGAGGATGAAGGCAATGATTTGGACATTGAGTTTGATGGATTTTAGAAAAGTTGTTGTTTGTGTTTGCAGCTTACTGTGGTTAATTATAAATATTTTCAAATACACATTTTTCTGGTCTTGAAGCTGTAGTGGGATATTCACATGATTTTCCAAATGGTTACCGGTAGGCTTAAAAGATTGAGCTTTGGTATGTAAGCAGCTTTGGGTTAGCTAATTACTTTCAATAACAATAATCAAGTTTTAATTAAGAGCTGTTGCTATGACAATGGTTGTTTCATTGCATGTCCACTATCTTGGCTGCTTCATCTTGGAGCTTTCAATTTTATTTTTGGGAAAAGTACAGCAAATTTGCTCAAACTTAGTAGAAAACATTAATTACAGTCTCAAGTAGGAAAATAGTGAAGGATAAAATGGAAAAGGAGAAATTAAACAAATTTCATTATAAAAATCCCATTTTCAGAATCAAACTTGAATTTGCATAATTAATTCTGCATAGATTATAAGTGTTGACATCAAAAGATTTGTTTATAATCAGACTACAGGTACTGCAAGTTGCATTTCGATTGCTTCAAAGCTACTGATTTAAGGTCAGAAAAACCTCAGAGGGTTAATCATAAGTTGGTCTAAAATAATTATAAAATTAATAATTTAAGTTGCTGCATGCAGTATTTTGAAACAAAATTATTTTTTAATCTTGCCTTAAAAGCTCTAAAGAACAATTATAATTATAGTTTTTGTTAAGTGTGCTTCAATTGAATTCCAGA
Source organism: Parazoanthus swiftii (assembly GCA_025403585.1). Lineage (NCBI taxonomy): Eukaryota > Metazoa > Cnidaria > Anthozoa > Zoantharia > Parazoanthidae > Parazoanthus > Parazoanthus swiftii. Next base: position 7,828 of record JAOBYE010151776.1, on the reverse strand, counting down.
CTTTGGCTCTTGTAATTTTCATACTAAAAAATCTACAGTATTGTTGGTTCTTGCTTTAGGAAGTGAACAAGTGTGCTTGAAGGAGATCAGCCTTGTATTATGGTTAATATGCGCTTTTACTGATTAAAAGAAAATAGCTATCAAGAGCTGTGAGAAGTATTTATTTTGTTATGAAACTTAAACATAAATATGCTGACATGAAAAGTGACTAGATTAAAGAATTTTTCAAAATATATATTCAATTAATTTAAAGAGTGGACTAGAGTGTTCATTAAATTTTGAAAAGGTTATTATTCTAACAGTATGTTTTTATAATAATTTATTATAAACAAAGGCTTTATAAACATTAATAGGGTATGTATTCCCCCAGACAACTAAACCATAGATAAGAATGGGATAAGGACATTGATCAGAGTTGACAAAGTAGTGCATCTTTGAAAGAATGCCTGCCCAATACATGTACTTCTCTTGATTTTTGTAGAAAATAATATACACTGTAATGCACATGGCTTTTGCAGGTACAGTGTAAGATCAGACTCCAGCATAATACCTAGATATTTAATACAAGCTTTACCTTTTAAAGGGGTATCATTTAGACATTTTTTATTTTATAGAATTATACACTCTCTCTGCAGGGGATATAATAGAATATATTTATATCTATCAGTACTTAATTAAAGATAATTTGTTTGTGCACAGCAAGGTTTGAGCATGTGTAAGTTCGATATTTATGATTATTTCATGTTGTTTTTATGGCAAAAAAATAGGTTTGAGTCTTCTGCAAATAAGTGTAAGTCTAGAGAATTGGTACAATGACATACATTGTATAGTAAGAAAAAGAGTGGTCTAGGGACTGAGCCCTACATGTAGGGCACACCACATGAAATTGATACATGTAGTTCTTCAGAGTTTGTGCTTCCGACAGAAGTAAATTGTTTTCTGTTTCTCAGGTAAGAAACAAACCATTCTTTAACTAATCCTCTAATTTCCATAATGTTCTAATTTCTCATAAGTATGGCATGATTCACAGTGTCAATGGCTTTGCTAAAGTCAAGGAACATTTCACAAGAAAGTTCACCATTTTCGATTCCTTCGACATGTACTTTGTCAACAATGCTTAAAATTACCATATTTGACTAAGCAAGCACCCACCTCCCTGGAACAATAAATCTGGCAAAAGTTTGGTGGTGAGCACTTACTCAAGCATGGACACTTGCAAACACAGTAAGTATCCAAAGGTAATTTACATAACAATAGCCCCTTTTAGAAAGTGAACAAATGCACAAGTTGACCTTCAACAGGAGATTTTCATAGCTGTAAAGTGTTATACCATTCTCTCAGACACTACCATTCACATGACGTTTTCAAAACAATGTCTTGATTATCTGGGTGCTACTAATTTCTTTTTCATTTCATGTGAAGAAGGCATATTGTTCTGTAACTTTACAACACAGAATGCTAGGCAGATTTTTTGCAGTGTGATATTTATTGACAGTTAATAGACTAGAGTGATAAATTAGCAATCAAAACAATTTTAAAACTTGCACTTGCAAATGAGAGTTTTTGATCTTTTGTTTACAAAAAATTGACAGAATGGATTATTTTAACTTGACATCAAAGTGGTTTGTTGACTACCATCATACTATAATATAAAGCTTTGTTTATTTTAAATCACATGGTTTATTACTGTTACTACCAGTACACCTTTGTTAAAAAACAGTTCAATCAATACTAGTTTCAGTTTTGCTGTAATTTTGAAATGTCTCTGAAAAGGTTGGCTTCATGCAGCTTTCTTTTCGCTGTTGGTTTCAGTCACATCATTTTGGCATCAAGTGAATGCAAATTTTACCACAATTACACGTCAAGCTAATTTCATGTTTTTGTATGCAGTTTATTTTCAGTGAAGGATGAAAGATGCAAAGCTGTTTTTAATAGCGAAAATCAGCTATTACAATTTCAGTAACAAATAACCGAGTGAAATAAACATATTCCTGGAGTGAGTCCTGGAGTGAGAAAACTTCAGAAATCATCTGGCTATCATTGGAGGTGAAAAGGAGAATTTATGCATGCACCAAAGTTACAGTACTTCAAATACAAACTGTTGTTTAATGGAAGCATCAGTTCAAATTCAGTTTAGTTGGTGATGATGACCGATCATCTGAACAAGGGGTCAGAGACAGAAAACAACAATAAGTTCAGCAAAATGACAATCAGGGGAACATTATAAACGATAACAGCCACCACTTCTTGTTGAACTGAACATTAATTATGATATAGCTGAATCAAAGAATACACGTCAAGTTAAAGTCCTGATACTCACTCTAAAAGATACTAGCCCTGGTAGAAATGCCAAAGGACAGAGACTCTATTTTGCTGATAAAGAATATTGTGCTGTTCACTGTCATTTTCACTCAAGTCTGAATACTAAGGGTAAAACCACTAAAACATCTTTCCCATCCAGCAATCAATGTTCCTCCATGTTCTGCACCTTTCTTTAGTTAACTTTTTTTTGGTCCTCCCATGTTTACTGCCATCTTGTTTCTAGCATGCATGTCAGCTTATTCACACTCTCTGAAAACAATGGCTTCCAGGCAGGCTCATTTTGTCTTCCCTTTTCCTCTATTCCCCCTTTTTATTTTTCCTTTCCCCAAAAAAATAAGCTGGCTCGCAGGCTACTTCTCTCGTGCTCTCCTAATCCAAGCTACATTTGTAAGCATGAACCACTTCTTAACTAATAGAATGAATAATTGCAGTTAGAAACTAATAACTAGGACTACCTTCTCCCTGACTTGATCAGATGGTTCGTAACAGACCACGATTGGCATGGCCACAAGTTCCGAAATCCTTCTCTGAACAACGAGAACTTCTTAACCAAACCACGCGACATGCATATTCCAACAGAACCTACATGTAGATAACAAAGCAGAGGTTGATCAATTTTAGATGCTATGATGACCAATCTGTAGCCTCCTAAGATGGAAACAGGTTAGGGCTCATCACTTAAACTGACAACCACACTTTTTATCTTCCTAGAATGTATGCGGATGATACATATGTACAACGATACAGTAAGTTTAAAATATTAATGACAAGAGCCTGGAGGGGCTCCACTCACAAATGAATCATGACCTTGAAAAAATCAATACCTGGCTTGTTGCAAACAAATTAAGTTTAAATGTAGCCAAATGAAGCTGAGCTTATTCCCGCAAAATTTGTGCGAAATTAAAATGTCTGTACGAATAGCATTTTTAGGTTCGTGCACTGTACGGTTACCGTACGAATAGCCACTGGTGACTGCGTTTTTTTCTACCGTGTATAATACTATTTTTACTTGAAAATTTTCTAATTAAAGTTAGTTTTACGGTCGGAGTTAGTGGTAAGCATTATGATTGAGGTTCGGGTCAGGGCTACGATTAGGAGAAATTATAGTATTTTCGATGTGCGATTGTCAATTTGAGTGTTGTGAACGAAATCTATAACATTCATTACCTCTCAAACTGGCCGCCATTTTGAAAATATCTTGTTTAGTAACCGCGCCTTTAAGTATTTTCCCCAAATGCAACTGACAGCTTAGCAGCCCCGCGATATATGCCTGTTGGTTTTTGATTTTTTGTTCAAACTGGACCTTTTTATAAAAAAAATATATTGTGATTTTCAAGGTTTATAGCTTGCAAAACAAAGATGTCCAGACCGGGAGAGCGTCGTCGTTTCTACCAAGATGATGACGGTAGGTACAAGCTTTGAAGTAATTCAGATGAAACAAAGCATTTTGCGCAGCAATACTCCAGTTAAATATCAGCTAGAGCATGCACGTGAGCTTGTGGACTGTAATCATAAGTTCAATTTCTATCGCTGCTTTAGGTGGACGGAATCGTAAACGGCGACGTACGGATAATGTTGATATTGAGGATCGACTAGAGTCACTTATTACTCGTGTGGGAGAAAAGGTGAAGTGTTACTGATGTTTTGTCCCTTGCACTTGTTGTTTGAGTAGCTTTTAACACGCTTGTCAGCGTTTGATATAAAATTAAAGTATCACTGGCCATGAGGTTGTACTTCTGAAATACATTTACTGGATCTGAAGGTAAACTTTCTGTATTAGGGTTAACTTAAAGTGCCCTGTTAGGGTAAATTCCTACAGCGGACATGGCATTGAAACAGCGGGATTGGCTACTCTTTGTAAGATGTCAGGGGAGCTCGTCAGAAAATCTAAATAAATACCATAAAAAATACCTGGCCCTCAGATTTGGTACTCAAAAATATACCTCTCTAGTTTGAAAATACCCTAAAAAATATTGAAAAATTGAGACTGGATGCTAATAAATACCAGGACTACATGTAAAAAACACCAGGTATTCACAAAACTCAGATTTTGCCCAAGATAACCCCAAAAAATCTGGATCACCAATTTCACCCCCTAAAAAATACAACAACCTCCCCCGACATCCGACTGTAGGTAGAATCCCCCTTGGGCTTTGAAGCTGATGTGAAATTGTGACAATGACAAAAATAATTTTACGAAACAACAGTAAATTTCTTTATATTTTTATCCAACATCAACCTTGATAGGAAAAAAAAGAACAAAAATTGAAAATCCTAGCTTCCTGTTGTTTTTTTGTTGTCTTGTCGCATGATCGTTTTAAAAACCAATCAACTTTGAAAAACTGCGTGACCAGACCCAACTTCAGAGCCTGTTCTGTTCAAAATTTCTATAAATAATTATAACTAATTCCACACTTTCTTATTGAAGCGTAATACATAATAATGGACATTATTCTGGCGCATAAGCCATGATTAACATTAGGCCATGTCCATAGGAGCTTTCCAGATGTAACCTAACGTTGACCTGAGGGATTGACCCGCTAACCGTTGCTGTCCCGTTGTCAAATCATTCTTCTCTAACCCGAGGGACATAAATCAACAATGCGTTCATTTGTCCCGTAAGATTGTCCCACAAGGTCACTGCAACAGCTAGGAAATTACAACTTTAGTGCAGTCAAAGATGCCGAAGAAGATACTAATTCATGTTTTGAAAGAAACACATTGCAGTGTTGTCCATTAGGAACTGCTGTAGCCGTAGGTCACACAAAAAGAAAATGCACATCAATTCACGATTGATCAAAACTGTTCACTTTTCTGTTCAACAACAAATTGATATCGACAGTAAAACAATAATGACGCTACTGTTCGTGATGCAAACAGAACTTAACTGGAAGTCTCCACTTTTTGGCTATGAAAGCTTGTCGCAGTTTTTCTAAATTCTGAAACTGCAGTTAAAATCGAAAACTATCAACACTGCTGGAAATATCACCTTCAAATTTGCAATGTGAAAACTTTTGGCTTGATTTATCTTGTTTAAATAGAGAACATACAATGTATTACAATTTAAGTTGGTGTTATGCAAGTCTTGCCTTTCCAATAAGCAAGATTTGCATACTGTCACACATGTGATGCCTGTTAAACTTTTGAGTTTTACTTTGTGTTATCTTCTTTTAGAAAAAATTTTAAGCTAAAACTCCATACTTTTGCTATTAATATTTTAATTCTTAAAATAAAAAAAACTTTGACAAGATCTATTTGACTTAATTGACTTTGACTTTTTTGACAAAAAGAGGAATATATTACAGTACCGTCCGTGAGTTACATCACATCTCACGAGTTTTTGCGAGTACTTGAAATACTCGTTCCAGTGCACTGACTTGAGAGTATCTGAGTTGGAATATTCATGACTTTCAAAAGACTCGCGAGTATTTTACTCGAGAGTACAAACGAGTATTTTCATGTGCAACAATTCAAAACTTTACTGCATCTAGCTGTTATTTTATATGCCAAAAACCAACTAACGAAACCGAAATGATAAACATAATAATGACAGTTCAATCATATCCGATGTTCGCCACGTGGTAAAACTAACAGATGGTTGTTGATGCTTGGTATGTTTAAACATGCTTGAAAGTTTTTTTTCCAAGTAGTTGTGAATCAGTTCATTGCTTTCAACGTTACAGACAAGCTCGTCCAACTTAATACTTTTGAAATGGATGCTGCCCTGCGAAAGTGTATACTGCTACATCTGTGGCGCTGTTGCAAAATTTACAACATGTGCCATGTGGTCAAATGCATGAAACTTAAAGCATGAAGCATGAAGATCGGCATTTGCTCTAAAACACAAATCAGTGCTTACATGAACGCATCGAGCCCAAAATGAAAAGCATATTTCGTGTGACCAAATCTTTGACGAAATTTCCGAACTGAATATGTTATGGATCTTTTGAATCAGTTCTACGTCCCTTCCTTCGAGTCTGACCTTCATTGAATATGACTTTGAATGAGCAGGAGTTTCAGCCGAGAAAGTTTTAAAAATACATTTATCACGCTGCAAATTATTCGATCAGGGTATTGAGATCGTGCAAAAACATATAACTACCTATTGCAGTTTAATAACAAGCTATTTGAACCTGCCAGACACACAAGACGTTTGCACTTTAAAATTATAACTTCATAAACAAGTCAAAGTTTACGCTTGCGAGCACACCGACTTGAGACAGTTCGTCAGTTGTGAATATTTTAAAATACTCATTTACCGTTTGAAGAAACGAAAACACGAGTATATAATTGTATCTAGGAAGTAGTATATCACGATTTTGAAGAACATTCCTTTGCATAGCGAAATGCGAAACAACTTAGTTTGAGAATCGATACTGATGCCATGATGGAATGATAACTGTGAATATTTTTGGATAGCAAAATGCCGCGCCGTCTGGTGGAGTCCTGCATGTTGCTTGAATATATTTCTAGATTGTTGTGAAATTTCTAGTTTAAGTAGAACAGCCCGTCACGTCCACTTTCACAATTATATATAATTATTAATTCCAAAGACAGTCCTTTTATAGTCATAGAGGAAGATTACTTTTGCGGAAGATTGAAACACACAATATAATCCAAATCAGAAATGTATTACAAGCAAGCTATCAGACTCTCTAAGCAATTTGATCTCACCGAAATAATCCTGTAGTTCATTACTAGATGTTAAACTATCGTGCACACATCGTTTTTTGTGAAGATTTAGTGCCAGCGCAATGACTTGCAAATATTCGCGAGTACCAAGATGCGAGTATCTATGAGTACCATTGTTTCTTTCAAACTCATTACAAAACGAGTCACTTGCGAGTCGCGAGTATTTACAAGTGAAAAAAGTACTCGCGAAAACTCGCAAGATGTGATATAACTTGCGGACGGTACTGTACAGTTGTCATGTATATTAATCTGCAAATAGCTTAAGGCTAGTCGAGGCAGATTAGTATTAAAGTGATAATAAAGTCTAATATAAATAATATATACAAACATGTATAATATAAATCATATTATAAACAAACATATACAATAAGCAAACAACAAATATTTTTAAAGGTTGTAGTTATTACCAAAACAAAAGGATAAGTACATGTATATAAACAGATTTGAAACATTCAGACAGAATTTATTGACAGAGGTATTTTAGTTAAAAAATAAGCTTGGAGATTTTAACATGATAACCATTTAAGTTGAGATTGTTGAGTATTATTGTTTTAATCTGATTTTTAACTTTTAGTGAAATTTTGAAAGTTTTCTTAGGTCTTCTGGAACCTTATTGCAAATGTTAACACCGACTCGTGAGAAGGAATATTTTTGTACTTCCAGTCTTGAAAACTTGCAGAAAAGGTTTTAGATGATCGGGAATGTGTATTGTAAGCGTGAACTGCATCGAGATTAATAAACATATCTTGAATGTGTAAAGGTGCAATATTGTTTACAACATCAAACATCAGATGCGATATAGATTCAAGATAGA
>JAOBYE010151665.1:8250-18458 GCA_025403585.1 Parazoanthus swiftii | reverse complement strand
TTTAGCCTGCATCATTTATACAAATTGAGCAATAAGTAAGAAACGACACCAGCACCGCTTCACTGTTTCAATGTAATCAGCTACTTAACTAATTTGATTGGCCATCAATCAACCAACCATTCAAATACGGTCTAAAGAAAATTAATTATGCCACTGATCAATCACACATGTTTGAAATAAGGTCTTTCCTTGAAAATATATTTTTAAGACATTTCTAAAGTTTTTATTTGACGAAAGTTGAGATTTATTTTGTATCTCTAGGGTATTACGAGGCATGGTGGCTCAAAAAAGAAAAAAAAAAGGACTTTCTGCATATGGAAAGATAGGAAAATTGCCTTCCACATCTCATTTTCCTTAGATCTAGCCTTATGAACTGCTTCGACTTGCCTCCCGACTTGAGTGCTCTGTTCTCTCTAAAGATGGCTTTATGGAGAAACGACACAGCCGCCAAAATCCTCCCCCCCCCCCCAACGTACACATGACAACCCTTCCCCCTCAAGAAATAAAGTTTTACTCTGAACGAATGTTATGGCAACATTCGTTCCACAACCTCCCGCCATCTCGACTTTTTGAAAAAAATTTCAGCAAAACTGCTGCATTTTTTTAGCTTAGCAGAAATCATGTACATACTGCCCTTTTTAGTGAAAAAAACCCTATTTCTTGATGGTTAATAAATTCTGCATTAAAATTATAAGTGATGACGTGAAAGATGTGTTCAAATTTAATTGGACAAAGGTACTAAAAAATTAATTTTGATTGCTTCAAACCTTAAGACCAGTTCGACCCCCCCCCAATTCACCTTTTAAAACATTTAACATAATTGCTTAAGACTGAAATTAAAGTTTTTGAAGTTGCTAAATATAACAGTCTTAGAAAAAGGGCAAAATCGTACCAGTACCGTATACAAAGTCAAACACTGGGCATTATATGCCAATGTCGTATTCTCCCATATATATGTTCGTTTTAGAAACCTCCTTGGGGAAAGTCAATAAAGTGTATGTACACGGGTCGTATACTTTATGCATCTTTCACGGCGTATTGATATTTACAGATCAGAAAACTACCCATCTGGATCAAACGGAAACCAATTTTCCCCATCCACTTTCTCTTGTTATCCCATAATTGATAAAAGTGACTTTAATTCAATTATTTTGTTCTGTTACTCTAGAGTATAATCGATACTTTATTTCAACAAAGTGGTTTAACAATACAACTGATAAAAAACAAGTACATAAACAGCACATGTTTTAATTGACACGTTTCATCCTTTTATTTAAGTAAGCTACTGGTATAAGGTCTCAAGTATTATTGTAAGCAAAGGAACCTCGGCATCCTATCGGGTTGAAAACAATCATAATTAATAGCTATGTACAAGTTAATTGTCCATGTTCTGTTATAGCATAGATCACGTCATCATCCAGCCACAAATTGCACTGTCTTGTTCATCTTTATGAGGTGGAAGGGGTAAGTGGTCGAACTGCTGAAGCTGCCATTGGGAACATTGCATGATACTGTGACAGCTGGATTGGAGTAGCGATGATTTGCTTACCTGTTAGGAAAAAATGTTTATTATTTACTTTTATGATAAATAAAAAAATACACAGGGTTTGGGTTATGGTGAGAAGACATAGGAAAATAACAAGATAGATACAAACTTCATATTAATTTTCTTAAAACTGGATTGAAGTTTCAGTGTAACTTTATGGGAAAGCCAAGAAATATCCAAAATGAGGCAAACAATCTGGGACAAAACTCCTCGAGTCCTTACAACTAACTGAATAATTAACATCATCAACCTTTTGCTCAATAGAAATGTAATATGCCTTCACAATGTTTGTCCATACCTCACTAATAATGTTTCTGGTTAAAACAACATTGTATGGGGAGAGGGGTAAAATAGAGATTTATTAACTAGTTATATGTATAGAAAGTCTTAAGGGATTCGACCCGGATTGTAGACTTAAACTTTTTGTAGAAATGATTCTAGAGTTACGGCCAGACAGATTTCCAACCTAAAGCTACTAGGTGATCAAGTATGGAAATAGTAAAACAACTTATTTGTCTTCAACTCTAACAGTGTTATCCATTGTTATTCATGTGTTAACCAGGTTCTTATCAGAACAAAGACATGGCAGTTGGCATACTTACACAAGGATAGCAGTTAGCATTGCTATTAGTTATATACAGTATTACTTCTCACCTGCAAACCACCGTCCATTGAGGGCAGCAGAGCACTTGATAGCCACATCTGGTGTAGATGCTTTTACATACACCACACCCTAAGGGGAGGAAATTCAAGCATTTTAAAAGAGGACAACAAATAACAAGTATGAAAACACATCAGCAACTTCAAAGAAATAGATAACAAGTACTAAGGAAAGAAAGGTGATGGGATCAAAAGTCAAGAAAGGCTGCAAGTAACAGAAAAGACTAATAATGTCATACCTGTGGGTTATGTTTGTCCACGTAAATATGAACAACCTGACCAGCCTTCGAACATTCTTCTAGCACATCATCACGGATGTCAATGTCCCAATCCTCTTCCTTTTCCCTACACAAAGAGCAAGCATCTATCATCAAATCAACACAAAGTATCCAGGCAAGGTTAAGTTATCTTGTTCTGATGGAATGAACAAGGGTCAGAGGCAAGTAATGACAAGCTTTGATATTCAGCAGGATGCTAACATTTACCCTAGACTGCCCAAGAAATTAACAAGAAAAGACTTTGGCAATCACGAACATGATTGAAATGGTTAAGATATTTATTGCAGTGTAAATTATACAAGTAATACCAAGTGTTTTTCTTTTGCCTGGGAAAACCAGGTACAGCACCAGCTATTCACTCTTTAAACACATAAATAAAGATTTTACTTTTTTCTTTTGGAAAGCTGGTACAACCAGTGGGAAAAACAGTACAATTTACCTGTGTACCTGCCTTAAGAAAATCTAAGACTTACTTTGATGGATCAAACATGTTTGCCAACATAAAGCAGGGGGTTGGCAGGGGTACTTGAATAGCTGGTGCAGCGAGTACTGGGCTTATACCAGTACCAAGACCAGCCACTAAAGGTGCTGGTACTGCTGCTGTGGCTGGTGTTGCTAGACCTGGGATGGCAAGACCTGCAACAGATGCACACATTAGACACCACTGGAAAAGGTACATTTACTTTCATTAAAATGCAGAATAAACAAAAAACCATATCTATCACAGTGTTCGAATTTAAGGATTTTCAGTATGTTGTCCCAAGGGCAAGTAGATTTGCATTTTCAGTTGCCCGTGAGAATTTAGACTTGCCCGCCTTATTGTTTTCTTTTGTTAAGGTACAATGCATGATATGTTGATAAAACGGAAGGGTTGTTTTAGGGTGATAGCTGGTGATGCAAAGGAAAACAAACTAACAAGCAAACTGTGACCTTAATGTAAATCTTAAAGTCAAAGATCTACATCACACACATTGCATCTCACTCTCAAGCACTCTTGTAACAGGTTTCAACTCCACGGAGCTTGATGTAGCCTCGCTAAACATCTATAAAATCAAGTTCAAATTTCTTTTATGACTGAAAAGAATTGAGTGAGACTTCATGATTATCGACTTAAGTTTAATAAGTTCGATTCGTTGCTTCGCTCGTCAAGCCATCACTGACACAGAGCAATTTGTTGTCAAAACTAATAATTTGTTTTCAGTATCAGCAACAATCAATGTTGTGTGCAGTCTTGGCACAGAGAATGACATGCTGTGGCGCTGCTGTTCAGTTAAATGTGGCCTCAAAAAGGGAATTGCATGGACAAGCGAGTGATCACAACAAGGTTTCTTTTATACTCAAACCTGGACTTTTTAAAGCAACAGGGTTCTATTTGCATCTGAAATTTGTTTTACGTTAAAAGTTTGTTGCCCTGCTGGGCAACTAATGTTACAAAAAATTGAATTTTTGTTTGCCCGTTCGAAATTCTACTTGCTGCGGGCAAACGGGCAACCGTAAATTTCGAACACTGTATCACTTCTTCACAAACTTACACAACTTAAATTTCTAGGGGTATGTCAAAATCAGTTCAAAATCAACCTGCTATTTTGGGATGCAGGTTGATAAAAAATTGACAATCATGAAATTAATCACCTTTTTCTTGTTTCATTGCCTTTTGGAGGGTATCTAATGTAAATAAAGAAACAACCCTAGTTTATAAGCAAGTATTACTAATCATTAATTTAAATCAGTATCTTTTAAGATTCAAATCCATGACAAGTATCTGCATCTAGCTCTGAAAAATCAAATATGATCTTTTAAATGTGGCTGGACAAGACACACCAATTGGGGATTTGCAAAAACTTCACAAAAGTCAAACTCAGGCAAATATAGTTTTGACACGAAAATCATACACCATCCAATTTACCTGCATCGTGTCCCTGTGATAGTTTTGCCATCAATGCTGCTCTTGCTGTTGAGTTCAGCTCTACTCCTCCTTTTTCATATTCTTCATCATCTAAAAATGAATATGCTGCAGAGTCTCCTCTTTCTGTCACAGGTCCAACTTTGATTGCTCGTCCTGCAAGCTCGAAGCCATTCAACTGATCCATTGCACGTTTGGCAGAATCTGCATCCCTGAACTGAATAAAACCATAGCCTTTTGATCGTCCTGTTTCTGAGTCGTATATCATCTGCACACTGTCAACAGCCCCAAATGGCTCAAAAATGGCCTTAACCATTTGTTCGGTGATGTTGAAATGTAATGACCCAACGTATAGTCTTGTTGGTCCTTGTGGTTTTTTTAATTTTTCTGCTTCAGCTGCTGCTCTATTTTTTTCAGCCTGAGTAGGCTGGATTATTATTGGTGCTCCAAGTAGCCGCTGTCCTGACAATTGAAGGGCCTTGAATAAAGAAAAACAACAACTTCAGTTTGAACAAATTTTACGAGTTCAGAACGCAATAACAAAACATACTAAAAAGCATTCATATCTGAAGTACTGAAATGTATCAATACAGAATGACTTGATTGCTATCCATCATTTGAACAAGGCTTCTATTAAAACATTAACTGAATACTACAACTTACCAAAGGAACACATGATTCATCTGTAAACTCAATATACGCAATTCCTTTTGATCTCCTAGAGTTTCTGTCTGAAATAATTCGAACATCACGGACCTAAAAGAGCAATAAAGCAATATTTTGTGAGAGTGGGAATCCAAAAAAGTACTTAGTACCATTAAACAACATGTGTCAAAACCAACAAAAGTTGAAATGAGCTCAAACCTCTTCAAGTGGATCTCCTCAAGTGTTACTTTATATGTCAGGATATTTCACAAGGTTATAGAACTGTATCAAAATTATGTGAATTAAGATCACTGCGATTTGTCCACTTCGCCACTGGTGAACCAGGTCTGACAGTCAGACTGGGTGATGTCAGTCGCGGGTTCTTACACTGAGTTAGAGCCACACTTACTAATCTCTACTCCACAAAAATTCAATTAATACCAGTAAAAACTTCAAGAATACCACAGCACCTGTCCAACTTTGCAGAAGAATTCTTCAAGATCCCTTGGCCGGATATTCCTGGCTAATTGCATGCAAAACACAGTTCTCCTGTCCTTCACTTCTGGAGGGATTTCCTCTTCTTCTTTTGCAACATCTTTCCTAAATATAGAAAGATTTTCCCAAACTTAATGAATACCAGTGTTTTCCCAAAATTAAAACCACAAGTTGGGTTTTAGGATACCTTCCTTATTTTCTCCAAACTTATAACCAAAGTATAAAGTACTAGACAAGTTCAATAATTATTACACAGAGTTCTCTGTTACAACAGTACTTCACTTACTCACTATATTGTGACCTCTTTGAGAACAAAAGACAACAAAACAATTTTTTTTCTTTTGCCATCTCTTTCAGTATATTAAGCAAATAAATATGCATTATTTACAACATACTTCATTTGCCAATTGGGCAATAAACAGTCTTCTTACTCAACCTTTCTTTACCTTTCTGGGGTGAGAGTCTTTGGTGGGCTAGGACTGGGAGAACGTCTTCGTCTTTCATAGCTTCGGCTTCTTCTTCGTCTCCTATCACGGTCCCTGTCCCGACTGCTACTGCGACTTCGTCTTTTCTCTCTCCGTGACCTACTTTCTCTGCTTCGACTGTAGACAAACAAAAAATACATTCAGAATTCAAAGTTCATCAAAAATGAATGCAAAAAAAGTTGGAATAACATGTAACAATTAATACAGTTTCTTAATAAGTGCATAATTTTTTTTGTAATGGTCTTTATTACAATTTAAGTTGGATAAATTTGAACACATTTAAAAAATGTAATGATTTTATGTATAACAACAAAAGGGGTTACTTGGGTGAAACCGTTTTAAGGTTTTTCTTAAATAGTCAAAGCATTCAGAGCAGAGATGAACAAAACAAACCTCCGGTGTCGCCTGTGTCTAGACCTGCTGGGACTTCGTGATCGACTTCTTCGACGACTGTACAAAGAAAAAAGAAACTTAAATTAGGCAAAATACAAAATGAGAAATTCCTGAAATAGACAACTTTTTGACTTGAACATAGTTTGCATGTGTATTATCACTGTTTCTGGAAAGTAAATCGCCATTTAAAACATTATTGTTAATATCCAGAAACTGCTGTTCTCACAAATATTTACAATTATATGAACCGCCAGCACATGCGATCTTTTTCAATGTTGTCCTCCTTCAAAACATCTGAACTGAACAGTACAGTACAGTGGTTGAAGGGCTGTGCTTTCATACAATACCTTTATATGCTTTTGTAGTTCGTGCTCACTCGCATAACTGTTTGAACGAGAGAAGAGACACTGTATGACACACTTGGACTCTACTGAGACATGTAATATTTATCTAATCTCAAACCGAGACAATGTCCAAATTCTGGGTACAATGTCCAAATTCTGGTGTCCATTCCTATAACAAAGAATGTTCTGCCATGTTGAAAGTTTCTTTGTGAGAAAGGGGACTGAGAACTTAAAATAGAAAGTCCTTCATAGTCTGTTGATTAAACTTAAAACTTTGTGTACACATAAACAGCTGCTAAATGCTTGTTTTCCAGTTACAGAAATAGGGATGCAGAGTCCAACATTTATAAAACCAAATGTCAAATAGGAAGTTTAAAAAAAATGAAAGTAAGTGTAAACTTTGAACTACAGTGCGTGTCCTTGCTGCTACCCAGCTGGCAGGCTTCTCAAGGTTGCTTCTTGAAGCTAACATTCGCTTTGAAACCCTAAACTTATCTATTCCCCTTGCTGCAGTAAATGTATTAATTTCACGATTATTAAAATCTAATTGCCATATTGTTAAAGTTAATATAATTTATATGAAAAAGTTTAAAAGAAATACACTGCTGCAAAACAAACTTTAACAAAAATGTAGACCAAGCTGCAGTGTCTCTTAGCATAAATGCAACGAGCTGCACACGCAACTTATAATGCGCAAAACATTCTAAATGTCTTTGTTGCTCAAAGAAGCCAGCACAAAGTTTTGGTTTAAGACTAAAAAGCTGCGAGAACAAAGACCAAGATACCTGTACAACTGAACTTTTTAAGCTTTGTTCAACTCTCTCAACTTTTTCTGTTCCAACTATTTAACTTCAAGTGTTTTGCTTTATTATGCAAAGAGCTTCATTTTTAGTGTGTCAAAACTTGCTCTGTATGTTTCTTTACCGACATAATAATTTAGTGATGTGAACATGCAGGGCTCCCCATTTTCATCAAATGTTGATTTTCACCCTTTGCCAATCAAGACGGGATTTCACCTCAGCTTCCATGGTTTAGAGATTTCTCAAAATGTCTTCACTGTAAAACCTTGCAGGTTCTTTTCCAGAATAATATACATGCCGATGTATCTGAAGCAGTGTATTGTTATCCAGATGATGCCAGTTTTGTTCTCCCTTTACATGCAGGAACACTGATAAGCACCCACTGAAACAAAATGCACTTGTCTACCAGACTGTACTTCTGATCTGCTCTAAATTTAATCTTCAATGAACTTGCATACTCCAAATTTATACACTAACTTTCCTCATATATTTTATATAACCACAGAACCAAGAAAAATACTGCTAAGCAATGTAGCAGCTAGTTAAACACAAAAGAGTTTGGGGAGGGGGGACCGTGAATGTATACTTTTTTTGAAGAAAAAAAAACTCACACCCAAATTGAATTTCAACGGATAGTTTTTTGCTTTGGTGTGCAAAGTACACACAAGACGAATTTAATGGAGAGCCCTGACATGTGTTACAGTGTACCTTCCCAACCCCTACAATTACTTTTAACCTGTTACACAATCAAAAATCACAGTCTTCAAGTCCAGTGTGCGCCATCCATTATATTCCTTGAATAACCTAAAATTTCTACCTAGGGTGGAAACAAGAACAACCTCTCAGATTTGTATTGTGTTTTCCTATTTAGAGACTGGGCATCTGGGAAACCTTGTTAGAGGACTGGGTCGATTTTAGCTTTTGCCTGGCAAACTGGACGAACCAACAGAAATATTTGATGAAAAACATCAGTTAATACTTCAAGTTCCTCTGAACCAATTTACTGGAAGAAGACTACTGGCAGAGTGGTAAAAAATGAAAATGATATATCTCAAACTGAATCAGTTTTATTAGTTTTTTTTACAAGATAAGCTATTTGTGTTAATCAGAGAATTAGACCCCAAAAGATTTCCAGAAGAAGAAAACTCCTGGGTGGCTCATTAACCTACCCTTTCTTTTTACTGTAATAGTCATCATCATCACTTGAGCTTCGCCGTCTTCTGTCATCTTTGCTTCCATTCTTCTGTGGTGATGCCTACCGGCAGAATGAAAAATTCTTAAAATGATTGCTGAAAATGTTTTATCTTCTACAAATAATTTACATAATATACAGTTCTTGCCTTCTACCTTACTCATAAATCAACAAATCCTGGTAAAATGTTGAAAATAAATTAAAACTACCTTATTAGACAACATTTTCAGGACACTTCAGATTCGTGATTTTCTGAAAACTGTGAAAATGAAGTGTTGTAACATATGAACATCCCAAAACTGTGAAATTAAAATAGCAAAATTGTGCCCATAGCATTGCTTAGCTTCAAAACAAATCTTTTTCTTAAGAAACTCAGTCTACGGCTTTGTGATGTGTTAAAATGTATTTATATTAGTTGCCCTGCTTCAAATTATTTGTGGTACAAAAAAACTGTCCACCCACCTTGCAGAACCATCTGAAAACTTAGTTTAAACAAGGAAATCTATTTAGAAAAGAAACATCGCAATTATTTGCATTATTCAACCATCAAGACCTTCCTTTGCTGCCAAAATCTAGAGTTGTCTTCCTCAATTTTGATCAGGCTACCATTTAACAGAGGGGATTTTTATTAACAAAATAAATAAAATTACTGTTAGTATCAAGTCTCAACATAACACTTCCAGTTAAATGTTTATAAAGAAATTCAAGGATTGATTAAATCTTGGTATTCCAATATGAAGACTGACACTTGAGAAACAAAAGCCAAGACAAGAATTGTGGGCAGCCATTCTGTAACTACCTTGGGGCCTCATCAAAGGTGTTATTTTCAAGAGTCTACAAAGCAAGAACAATACACTTGGATCAGAAACTGTGGTATTAACTCCAAAACATTAAGCTTTCTCATAGGTTACTACTTAAATTTAACATAATTGCTTTCTGAACAGATCTGAAACTTGTTCAGATTAATGATGAATATAAGTACCTTTTGTCATCAGTATGAAATAGCAAAAAATGTGGTTCTAAAGCAAGATGGCATGAAAGCATACAATTTTTTAATAGGTATGGCTATGTCAATCATATTATCCAATGTTTCTGTTACAGGTTGAACTAATCTGATCATAATAATTTCAGTTGGAAACAGGAAAAAAGGAAGGATTTTTTACAGCTCTTTCATACAAATAAAATCCTACTTTTTAGTCATAAACTACAGCAGTTTTTACCTCTTTCATGTATGGAGCTTCAAGCATTGCCTCTATGTCCAGATCTTCAGCCATTGTATCTATTACAGAAAAACACAACAGCAAAATTAATACTAATAACGTTTCTTTTTAACAACTTCTAAAGTAGTGACAACACTGCCAATTCAAAAGTTCTTAACTTTCTCACAAGCTAATCCAGTCAATTCTTGTAATGACCATTGTCACATACCATCTGTACATGTAGCACTACATGTACATACATTAGTAA
>JAOBYE010151443.1:0-18459 GCA_025403585.1 Parazoanthus swiftii | reverse complement strand
ATTTCTATGTTTTCTATGTACTACATTCTTGTAAAAATATGCACGAATAAACCATTGTCATTGTCATTGTCATTGTCCTTACGCCGCCGATTGCCGCTTCCAGTATTAAAATAAAAACATTCGCTGCCAATTTTGGGGATTATACATTCTTTTTATTCCTTCGATGCCAGCAAAAATGTGTTTAAGTATGTTAAAAGTAGTAAAAATTCTAAAGTTACTTACTGGTTTTAAGTCACAGTGGATGATTTTGTCCTTTTGTAAAATTCGTAGGCACTGCAATAACGCGAATGCAAACCTGGTGATAAATAAAACGAACAAAATTAGTGACGGTTTTCGTTTTAAATCAAGGGTCAATACAATAGCTTTGAAATCTGACACCGTTAACGATTACTGATAACTGAAAATACCTGCCACTAAAAGCTGATATACACTTAAAAAGGAGACCATGATAAACGTTCTAGTGTGGATGGGACATTAGTACACCTAGCAGATAACTGGAATAATGATAATGATGATGATGATGACGATGATGTTGATAATGATAATGATAATGATAATGATAAAGATGATGATGATGATGTTGATATTTATAATGATAATGATAACGATAATGATAATAATAATGATGATGGTGATGTTGATAATGATAATGATAACGATGATAATGATAATGATGATGATGATGTTGATAATAATAATAATAATAATAATGATAACAATAATGATAATGATGATGATGATAATTATATTGATAATGATAATGATAATGATAAAGATGATGATGTTGATATTGATAATGATACAGATAGTGATAATGATAAAGATAACGATAAAGATGACGATAATAACGATGGCAATGATGATGATGATGATAATCATGATTATGTTGATAATAATGATAATGATAATACTTTCGACTATAGGACGTACCTTCTAATAAGGGCGATACTAAATCCTTGGAAATTGTTTTTCTTTATAAGCTCGTACAAGTTCATCCTAAGAGATATGGAACAATGTTCATGCATTTGTTGATTTTGCTGCAATAAAACTACATAAGGCCCTTTGGATTTGCATCGTTAAATGCGTATCACTGCAGAATCGTGGGCAAGAACAAAAACAAACAAAATTCCTAGTTTTGGTTGAGCAACAAAAAAATGAGATTTTTGATGGACAAAACTGGACAGGTGAAGTATCACATTTTTAATCTGAAAGTCTAAAAAATTAAGTGAAGAGAAAACTGGGTTGATTTTTTTGTCATTTTAAAAACAATTAGTTCTTTAAGGTTATAGGGGTTTCCTAGTGTGAGAGGTAGAAGCTATATATTTTTCCGACGTTGAATTTTTCCTTAAGTAAAGTAAAACGGCTTGAAAGTTTGGAGTTATTTCGTTAACCCTCTCAGCCCCAAACAGGCCATATGGCGTATTGCTGAATTCTTCTCAACTGTCTCTCTAGTTTCCTTGTAAACAAGTTAGGAGAAATATGTTTTTCATCTTTGATAAAATTCTGTGTATGACCAGTCGCTTTATCCTCATAACCAAATGACTTATTTATGTGGATAAAGTAAGGATAAATTACATACTGATTAACTGGCTGGGGCTGTGATGTTGCTTCTAAAAGTGTGAAAGGTAGCTACGTGGACGATTCGGTTTAAGGTGGTAACTCTTTACGTCAGCTGCAGTTGTATTCTCAGGGAGTTTTGTTGAACAGGTTGTGATTCAATACTGAAATACGGAAATGATAATGACGTGCAAATAAGCATAACAACTTACCCCATCAGCTCGAAGGTGATACATAAATGATTTCTGAAACATGAAAAGGAATTTATAAATTGATCTTCCTGATAAAGTATCGTACATTTCTTTGCCGTAACAAGCTTTTTCTGTTCATGTGCAAGACTTTTAGATTCATGACGTTTTCTATTGCGCTCAGGTTTCTTAAAGAGTTTGAAACATATTCTATTCTTTTAAGAAGCTTTTTAAGTATTGTAGGCATACTAGACCAAATGTCAAATCACTGTATTAAAATACAACAATGACATATTTCTAGTACACTTATAAATAAAATAATATTAACTGGTCTTTTCCAAATCACCCGCACATAAAATTTCGTTTTCAAAAAAATGTTTTCTCTGTGGTACTCTTGTGTGATCAACATGTTTTTTCTCACAACCAAACACCAATTTTACATTGATAATGTAAGGAGAAAATAGATGTTAATCACTAGCTGGAATTAAGGGTTAGCATGACCGGTTTACACTGAAGAACAAGAGATTCACACACAAACTATTGCATCAACTCACCTAAAATAAAAATGATCAATCATATGAATAACATTGTATCCATTTTCTTTATCCTGATAGGGGAAAAAGAAAACAATTTTTAACTAATGTACATTTCTCTGAGATCTCAGATTTTCATAAATTGAGGGTCTTATCACGAAAGCAAAAATGGTGTATGTCTATTTACAAGCGATTCAACAAAAAGTATTCATATATCACCTAAACATAGCCACCAGAATTAACTCAGTAAGGCTCTGCTCTCTGAACGAAGACCTTATTGGATACTTGACAACAGAATTAACAATAGATGACACGTTCTCACAATTAGTCATTGTATGTTTGTCTACAGGTTCCGGTTGTTCGAAAGTTGGTTAGCGCTAACCCAGAGTTGAAACCTTAACCGTGATTGGGTTTACGTCCTAAAAGATTGATTTGGGCTGTCATGTCGGGCTTACGTAATAGGGTTTTCTTCAATAATAATTTGGAAAGATCGGATGCGTTTCTAGATGAAGGAATTTTGTTTAAAGTTTCGCCTAACACTGGATTAAACTTAGCCCAGGTGGTTGGGTGTACCCTAAAGGATAGGGTCAATCAATCAAGCAAGACCTTTATTTCGTCACGATAAAATTTAAAGCATCAAGCTTGTGGGGTCGTGAATTACAATTTAACAATTAAACTAAAAGTTACTAAAAACCTAATTTACTTTTACAATGTTTGGCTATCTAAATCAGTAATACGCTAAAACTTTAACAAGTTGAAGAACCACAACTATTTTTGACTCTAAAAGTATGGTAGTTTAAAACACTTATAATCTAAAATATCAAGGTTCTGAAGGATTCTTTAAAATACTTAAGAACTAGAAATATTTTTAACTCTAAAAGTGTGGTAATTTAAAATACTAATAATCTAAAATATCAAGGTTCTGAAAGATTCTTGTTCAATAGCTCCTTTTAAAAATTGTTTTGTATTTGATGTTTCCTGTGTGCGAGTTGTTAGTCTGTTCCAAACGTGGGTTAGTTATCTTGTGTATTTATCCAATGGCATCTCTCGTTCTCAGAGTAGAGGGCGTCTCAGTTAACTTGGACAATCAAAACTTTGACGCATCTTCGTCAATATGCTGTTAAGCCCAACAAAACAGGACTTTTGCCGTTTTCCGCTGTCAGTGTTTCGAAGGTTGTTATCTGGACTACTATATATTACCACACGTAAAACAAACGCTTACCCTTTTTCTAAGATTCTCCAAGATTTTCACTTCTATTAATGCTTGCTGGTGAAACCTATAAAGATTAAACAAAACAAAATGATCAGAATTACAGTTAATTTAACACAACTGTGACAAAGAAATAACTTTGAGAATTAAAGACAATAACGGAAACTTAAGTTAGTATTCGAATTTTGAGCTGTATTTCCGCAGAATATACTGGCAAAATGTAATGCTTGCAACGATTCTCTGGCCGGACACGAAGCATAAAAAATAAGAAGTGTTTTTTCATTTACAATTGTGCGCGCGGTCAGCATTATGACGTATGCTGCAGCAATATGATTGGATATTTCTGAAAATATGTAAGATGCGCACGTGTTTTCTGTCATGTGTATTCTGTTGGGCTGGGAACTGGCCAATTGCTGCTCGCTCTCCACAAAATTATCTTATGTTACCAAGGAAATACACCCGGGAAATTTATCCTGACCTCGATCGCTCAGATTAGCAACTGTGCGTAAAACCTCAGAAATTGGCCTTGTTCCGGGCCGGCATAAAGATTAAATTTCTGAGAACCGGAACATGCGCAAAACCGGGTGTATTTTTTTTGTCCTATTGGTTATGAGGTAATGGCTGTCATCCAAGCTCGCGCATCATGTCATCCAACCTACGGATCCTAGTTTGACACTGTTCTATAAGCTACCTTTTCTTATTACGAATAATCTTGACAGCTATGTACTGGCCAGTCTTGTGGTCGATGCACTTCACTACTTGTCCGAATGAACCTTTTCCCAGCACCTCAAGCACCTCGTATCTGTAGGCGAGGTGGTCGTGAATCACCTTCAAATAACTGCCGTTTTCATCATCGTATCCTAAGAACACCATAAAATACGAACATGATTGATAAACTGTTTTATTACCATTATTATCTTAATAAAGATTTTTGTTCAAAAATACACGAGAAGACCTCCTACTGTAGGAGTATTCCCCCTACTATGTGAGCGCTCTCCCTCCCCCCGGGCTTTTGCCCTACAAATCAGAACTCCGCCTCTGCTTCCCGCGTTGTAAGTTTTTCTGCTGCAGTCATTGTTCTGTTGCTCCCGTCGCTAGTGTTATTTAAGCCTACTGATTTGCTGTTTGTTTCAGGAACAAAATTGTCTGTCAGTTCTTCAAAATGAAATCTGTGGCACGCAGGGAAACCACACAAAAATAAACACATGACGCAACTCTTACCGTTGTTTTGGGGTGCTCCGGGAACCCCCTCGATTTTCTTTGCCTCCAGACCAAGGAACCATACGTCTGGGTAATCGAGAATCTCCGACTGCTCAAATGTTGTCATTTTGTCACTGTACGTTTTGATAGCGCCTGAGAACACATAATATGTCTTGGGTTAGGTCTCTGACCACCGCAGACTACGAGCAGTCCACAGTTTTCCTTTTGAATTCGTCAAGTGAAAATGAGCCCGGTGCGCACTCTATCTTGCGATTTCGTTTTTGCTCGACGAATTAAAAAGAGAATAGAGACTACTCGTAAACTTAGACTACCAGCTTAAGCTTAATAAATTTCTGAGACATTCGTTCCCTACAAAGTCCCCGGATATAAAAGTTAAGTCGTTGGTCTCAAATTCTGAAACACAATCAGGTGATTCGAAGATGTTTAGACTAACGGAACGAGAGTTATCCGGTATAGTGTGAACGCCGCTTAAGGTAGCACGCAATTTCCTACAATACAAAACACCTTACACTACATAGAATAGTATGAGTTTTCACAAGCCCTAATATCAAAATATACCTGTCGTATATTCGCAAAGTGTGAAATGTTTCTCAGAGGTTGGCCGGATTGTCTAGTGGGCCAATGATTGAGCTTCGTACTGCGACAAACATCGTACCATATTTGGTATAGGGGTTAAGCAATTTACCAACCTCTGAGAAATGCTTCACGGGAATGCGCATGTTTAAAACTCAAGCTCCGGCGTATGCATAGTGTCACGAGGTCGTAAGGATAGTGTCACGAGGTCGTTAGCATAGTGTCACGAGGTCGTAAGCATAGACTTACCGCTTGGTGAGAGGGGCAGTTTGAGTCCATTCGGGTCGCGCCGTATTTTTGTAGAATTCTCATTTTCATTACTTAAACTGAATGGAAGAAAACCAAAGTGTCAGATCGATAAACACGAGATACGAGCCAAACTTGCACCTGGGGACGGGAGAAAGGGGGAGACGGATCGGTCCCTTAGCCAGAGATCACCATGAGCCAGAAAATAGAGGAAAATTAATGAAAAGGGTGCAGTATACAAATTGGCATCATATGTAAGTCACGATACTTCTGTTAAATTCTACGTATCTAAGCTCTCTATATCTTTTGGTCGTTGACCTTGACGGTGCACAAAACACCAAAGATGTTGAAATGTATGAGTAAAAACACTGAACAAAGCAATGTTCACTGTCACGAATCATTCAACCTAAGACAAAGTAGCTTTCTACTCTCGTTTCGAAGTTTGCTGACTGGCTTCGCAACCAGTTAGTTCTATCAACTATGATGACACACCACGCCAACGTTTTCGAAAACTGTCCCGTTTTTGCCGTTTCGACACAAACAAATTAACAGAAATTTTTCAAAACGCCCATAAGATAATTAGGCAAGTTTTTAAGAGATATAAGTTAGCCTAAAATTATATAGGCGAGTTCTTACGAGATGTGGGCGAGACCTTTAGAGATATGGGTGAGTCCTTACGAAATATGGGCGAGTTTTTAAGAAATATAGGCAGGTTTTTCAAGAGTTAAGGGTGAATCGTGCGAAATACGGGAAATGAAAGTAAAGCGGGAACATACACCCTAATCAGTATAAAATAAACGGCGTTTTGTTCATGACGAATTCGTGTTCATAACATGGGCCTGATTTGTAATGCTAAGTATGGATTTTTCTACTCCACGTACAGGAGGCTACCCTGCTTTCTGCCGCCGTTTTTGCTGTAATCACCAAGTCCGAGGTTCTGTGCCTGAAACATAAAAAAGCGGTGGCTTTAGAGTGTTCGAAAACTTCCTTAGAAACCACTGAAATGTCTGTTCTATTCCACAATCACTGGACAATTAAGATGACTTTCAATGTGTTAACGTGTGTCTATACTGTCATTTTAAAGTTAAAGATTTTGAAACGCAAAATTCCCTCCAAACATAACTAATATAAGTCCACTCCGAATACGAGCCTATACTAAAAAGTGCTTTAAAAGCTATAAGCCCATTGGCTTATGTTCGGAATGATACGGTATAAGGGGCGGACCATTGTTGTCGTGGGCGGAGGGGAGGGTGGAAGCACGCCTCCTCGCTGTCCTACCGCTGTAGTACCGCTGTCCATTCTGTACGCAGTTTGGAAATAGAGTTTTTGTTCACCGTTTTAAAGCACACGAGTGCTTGAAATTGGCAAATCAAACCAAATCTTGTCTAAATTGTTCTAGTGCAAACAGATCCTTGTGTTCTTAATTTGGTGTTTTTTATATGCGGAACTATATACTATACTATATAACCCAAGACGTTTGCAGCAATGAAACGTTTAAAATTGCCGCCATAATCTGTCGTGTTACCCGCTTTAAAACATACATTTCAAATGAACGCTGAGACTCGAGTTTGCTTAAATTTTAACTTAGAGCAAGCTATGGCTCACAGCTTTAAGAACCGCTTTTAACCATAACAGTTCTTCAGTTTTATGTATACAGAAAGCTATTTTTATATTTCCAAATATTAGAAACATTGAAACTTAACTAAAATTATCTGGTTCTCACAAAGAACATGAAAAAACATTGAAGCAAAACACGCGTATGCTCTCATTAATAACAAATGGAAAACATTTCAAGCAGTACTGCAAATCCT
The DNA here is from genome assembly GCA_025403585.1 of Parazoanthus swiftii. Lineage (NCBI taxonomy): Eukaryota > Metazoa > Cnidaria > Anthozoa > Zoantharia > Parazoanthidae > Parazoanthus > Parazoanthus swiftii. The sequence continues at coordinate 11,120 of JAOBYE010151443.1, read as the reverse complement.
GGATTCGGTTGTTGAAGCAGTAAAGAGCTTTCACCGGCGGATAAATCAGGTGGTAGAATGGACTGCTCTCTCAGCTCTTTGAACAATCCGGACCTGCCCTCAACAGGGTTTAATTTAGTTGTCTGCGTTTTGTCACAAACATCTGTTCTGACTTCCAAAGTGTATAGGTAGGACTAAGTTTTTATGCCGGCCAAAATGACCCAATTTCTGCTTCTTCTCAAAGTCAAAATCAACCTGTGAATCTGTCCTAGTACGAGAGTAATGCCTGTTTGGATTCACAACGCTTGTTTTCTGAAACACGTTAACAGTATAATGAGCAAGTTTTTACATAGTTTTTTTTTTGTACGCTAAAAATACATCTTTTTAAAGTTTTTAACCGACAAATAAACCAAGTCATTAATATATAATTGAAGTTTCCAATTAGATTCATTGCGTAAAAGCGTCAGTTTTGTCTGAGATAAATGCTGTGCCCGCCATTCTACGCTTGTGTAGCAAATAACTAGGTTTTGTTCAGGACTAAGTTCAGTTGATTATTGCTTATATTCTTTTTTTAATTCATTTTTGTTCCCAAGTTAGTTTCATCTAGTTTGATAGACGCGGCTTGTAGCAAAACAGTTGGACAGCTCTTTCCAAAGACAAAGTCTAATATGCAAGTTCCGTTCGCCAGGAAACTCGGAAATATACTCAAATGAAGCAGGAAAAGAAATTTTCTAAAATCAAGTGAGATTGAAGAAACACCGCATGGCAACAACAACAGAAAAAATATATAGTCTACACAACTGATGAATCAGAAACTACTATATTTTATTCCTATGTTCCACAAAAATTTATAAAATGTTTCAACCAATATACTTTTGAGCAAAAGAGGCGTGAATCGTTTCTGCTGATGATAAATTTCTTATTTTTGCATTATCTTACGGACATAACAGGAAAAGTGAAATATCCGCCCGATTGCGAAAGCAAGTGAAACTAACAATTCACTAACGACCATTGCCGGATCATGTTTAGTTCCCAAAGCCCCCCTTAATTACACACCTTTGAATAATATTAAAAAACAGAAGATATAATTTTACAAAACAAGAAATAAGGTTGTAATTTTTACCCGGCTTATAGAGTTTGAGAACATACAACCGAAAAAAGCTCGCTTTCGCAAATTGACACCAATAGAATACCACTTTTTAAAAAAGAATGTTTTAAGATGGCTGGTTACAATCTCAACATACTTAAACGATTAAATACCATGCACTCTCGCTTTTTTTCGTAGTACCAGTAGTCAGCATAGCGAAAACTAAACTAAGTTTTTGCAAATGATTTGGGTCGAGTTGACACTTAAGTGTATCAAACGAACTGCAAATGATCTTTAGCGAATGCTTTTCTGAACCAATCATGGTTTTGTTTTGCAATGCTAAATCATTACAGCGCGGCATGTTGTATTTGTGAGTTCAAAACAAGGAATGAAGAAAACAGAAAGGGTTCCGATGTTTCCACTGTGTTTTTCCAGTTCATCTTTGCCTCGCATAATACTGAAGTCAGTGGACAAAACCAAGCTGTAGATTTTCACAATATTCCCTTATCGAAAAACATCAAGCAGCTTAAGTAGATAAAACGTAACAAGAATTAGAACAAGCTTTTAGGATAGCGAGAAGATGTAACTGTTTCAAGACTACCGCGAGTGTTTAATAGCGATTTAACAAGGAAACCAATTTTGATTAAAATTAAAATCGCCCTCAAGCAAATTTTGGGGCTGTCAGAACATCAAACACCGACTTCAAGCAAGTTTAGACATCGATACAGCTACAGAACAACGTGCAAACTCCAACAATAAACACTTTCGTAATACGATGATAATCCGTAAATACTTAAAAATATTGGCCCAGCACTGTGTGATATCAAAATATACCAACAGAAGATCACTGAACAACTCTGAGTCTCTGATCTCATTATATACAAACCAACTTAAACCGTTGTCATGTCTTTCGAACTCTGCTAAAATTAAGGATCTATCTGTACCAGAATGTTTCTGTTATAATCTAACTAGTTTTTTGCGACTACGTTCAGAAATGTAAAAACGTGCTAAAACTGACAAATTTGAATGTTATCAAAAGCATATCTTAAAATGTGAGAAAAACTGCTTGATATATTTTGTAATTCACATTTTTGACAGCCATCAGTTTTCGGAGAAAGATAAGCTCCAACCCAACAATAAAAACACTGAAAAAATTTTTTAACATGAAGTATTACACTAAAACCTAACCTGCCCAGCAAATGTCCCTGAAAGTCCTTTTAGAATTCGAATCCTCATTTGTCCCTTGGTAATGGAGGTCGTGTTTTGAACAGAAAGTCCATTTTTGGCAGATCGCGCACTTCCTACGTTTTTAACCATCCTTCGGTTGTTCATGGAGCCTTCGAGTCTTGTTGTCAGTTCTCGTACATGATGGCGCTTCAAACTTCACAAAAATCGTTTCCATTTGTACAAAGACTGTGTCTTTGTGTTGTGGTACTAATTTGCGCCGTAAACCGGTACCTCATGCTGACTGCAAGTTCGTCATGGGCCAGTCACACTACACTTTAGACAAGCCAAATGTTTGTGTTTGCCGAACTGGGTATCGTAGTTACATGAGCGGTGTCGAGAGACACACATTACTTCGCCAAATGCAGCAGGTGCCCCGACAGGCAGTCATTAATTATGCATTCTGAATAATACTGATGGCTCATTGTCGCCTTTAACTCTCAGAACACAGGGGAGGCTATTCAAATGATAATGAAAATCCTTTTGAACTGTAACAATCCGTATTCGGTTGTTGCTCGTACGAGTAGTTGGAGAAAAAATTTCTCAAATAAATCGTTCTTCGTTTCCTGTAAACCAACTGTATTTACTGAGCCCAAATGCGTGTATGGCACCTTTGAACACAGCAAGTGCATCTGCACTATTTGGGAGTATTTAGAAAACTATATTTAAAAATTAAAACACAAATTTGAGATTCCAAGATGCACACCTTAAATAATTAAAAATATTGAGTGTGTCAACGTAAAACGGTCAGACCGATTTGCCGCATTTTCAGTGGGTAAACTTTATCGAAATTAACAAAAACAGCAAGTTTAGGTCGCACAATGTCGTTGCGAAAAACATCGACAATACTGTCGAGAAAGGCATCGCGAAGCAATGCATTCAAATGAATTGTAAATAAAATATTTAGCAGCTATTGTAAAGTACTAATTTGAGATTAAGATTCAGATGTACGTGTAGAAAATAAATGGAGTATAACATTTGTCCAAGAAAATCTTGTTTTCGTATATCGATCATTGGAGTGCGTTACGAAAAAAAAAACTCACTTACAATACGCTAGGAATTTTAGACGTTTCTTGGTGAAACTGCATCTGCTAGGCGATATTATAATTTTTCCTAATCGACACCTTCTAAACCAGTATTTCAAGTGCAAATGCTATTAAATGCTTGCTGGCTTATAAATAGTTATCAGGTGCTTTTAATGGGCCTGGGTACTTGCGTCAAAATCTTTGTGCAATTGGCTGAGACATGTCAAGCGCCCTATAAATATGGTCAAAATGGCGTCTTTCTGGTCTGTTTAAAACATGTCGACTGGAAAACTTCAAAGTTTAGGAATCTGAATATGCTCTTCCATTTTGTCCAATAACTCACGCAGAAATACAAAATTTAATGCCAGTGTCTAAGACTAAATGCCATTAATAAACTTGAATTTTTGCATATTGTTTCTTATGGCAAGGGGTCCTATCCTAGATCGTCGTGGTAACGCGAAATTCCACAGCACAAAATCACGACCGAAGCTAAGACATTACTACCACAAATACAAAATGTGGCGGGCATCCCGATTAATATGTTTTGATAGTAAGACAATCGTATTTGTGTGTGTGAGTTTTTTCGGGTCGTTTTTCTTTCTAAGGTCGGATGGGAAAGCCTATATAACTCGATCTTGTGGACATTTGTCTTTCGATGTTCGAATTTTAAAGCCAAAGTTGAATCTTAAAGAACAAATTTTGTACGCATTAGGCTTTGAAGGACTTCGTATTGGTAACTTTATCCCTTTTTAAAATACATTTGTACTGCATGACTACGAAAACCGAGAGCACATGAAATTATTTAATATGCGATTCGTTTCGTTTCTTAACCAATTAAGTACCAGACTGACCACAATTGGCCTTTTACAACAGATGGTCACGTGACTACACGCGCGGTTTTTCTCCGCAAGTCCAAATTAGGACCTTTTGTCTGATTGGTCGAGAAAAAAAGAAACTTGTATTGAAAGATATGCATAAGGCCAGTTGATTCCATTTGAAAAAAAACTGGGTATCAATGCTTCATTTTTGTCAACTTTTTTTTTATAGTAACGTCCAAAGTAACTTGGTTATCTAAATCTAATCCAATCTATACATTTGAATTGCGATCTTTCCTCAAAGCTCAAAAGCGCTTTACAAAATCTAAAATGAACTAAAAATATTACAAAAAATTACTAACAAAGAGCTAATCAGATCTATTTAATATTCAAAAGTTAAAAAATATGAGTAAAAATATGGAAAGTGCAGATTCTAAATTCTTTGATTGGTTAAGAAAATGCTTTTCTGAAGAAAAATATTTTGAAGTTCTTGGTTGTATTTAAGTCGCTGTTTCGAATCTTAAGTGGAAGTGCGTTCCTTAGTTTAGGGCCACAAACAGAAAATATAAGGCCCTGTATCCATGTTTCCAGGTTGTAACGAGACACTTTAAGGAGTGTCTTAGTGCCTGATCTTGGGTGCCAGATCTTAGTTTGCGATTTTGTGGGCTTAGCGAACATGAAGGGGCCTTGACTGAAAGTCTGCCCAGGCAAACACTTACAATGAGAAAGAAAAAATTTTGACTCGGCGGAAGATTTGTTTGCTTAAAGTTAAACTGACATTTTTAGGTCTGAATGGATACTTCGCAAACCAAGAGCTTGTTTTAGCAGCGTTATTGTGACAACCAGGGGCGACCGAGGTGTCTCGGATCTTTGTCGGTTTCTAGGCAACTACCTACCCACCCCTTCCCTAATCCCCAATTCTTGCTTCTACCCTAACCTAAGGGAGGGAGGGAGGGAGGGAAGGAGGGGTCTCTCGGTTGTCCTACCTGTTTTGATGAGCTTTTGACAAAGTTGTGTTGATTAAGAAGGGGCAACTGCTGTTCTGTCAACTTCGACTGCAAGAAAAACGACATAACAATCAACAAAACTTAACTTAAACAGACACAATCTCTCAAGTTCTAGACTGATGCGAAATGCATAGGTTTATTCTGGTTGCCAGACGAGATTTAGTCCAACCACAGACCACGAAAAGATTAGGTAACAATGCAAAGCGAGATGAGGCGAGATTTGAATCAATGTGAATATTTTTCATTGCATTATTTGATGTTTGTAAATAATCCGAAAGAAAAATATTTACAACAACTGTGGAAATCTTACCGCTGCTGTCTTTGCTGAGCCATCATTGGAAACACAATGCAATTTATCGGGGGAAGGTGATACAGCGGCCATTTACTCTCCAAAGACTTAGTAACTTAGTAAAAACTTCTGAATTTTCCTGGCCGAGAAAAGCCGCACAACCAAAGAGTTAAGTCAATGTAGTGTACTTCTGGCGTGAAGAAAACACTGACTGAGGTTTTTCGATGACGCAACATTAACATTTCGTTAATTAAATTAAAAATCAATCCGGTGTACTGTCGGCATGTCTGTCAGATTGTCAAGCTTCTGGCACGTCATAACAACACCACAAAACCTCGTGTGAAACAGTTTGGGTTAAACTGTTTACAGGATGATGATGTTAACAAAAACAACAACAACAACAACAATAATAATAATAATAATAATAATAATAACAATAATAGGATATTACAATTAAAATAGAACAGAATAGAAAAGAATTATTATTTTTATTATCTTTCGAGATTTTAAGATCTGCCCACTTGAGCATTAGAGGATCTAGGACACCATTTTATAGGGAGAACGAAGTACTGGATAATTTTTAGCAGCAGATTTTTTAAATATTAAGTTTTAGGATCATCATCATCATCATCATCATCATCATCATCATCATCATAATAATAATAATAATAATAATAAGGATATTATAATTAAAATAGAATGGAATAGAATAGAAAATATGTAGTGTCTGTGTACAATGTACTGTAGTGACTGAATGAAGTAAAGTAAAGTAAAAAAAATGTTCGGTTGCTTAAATGAGAAATAAAGTTCATCTAGTCACTGTTTTGATTTTGCTAGATAGAGCAACATTTGGAGCTTTACAGCTTTATAAAGCTGTCGCGATGAAGGAAAGGGAGTCGCAGAAATCGACACTGTTCACGTACGAAGTTATGAAGCGATATTTTCAGGTGAAATATGTGGAAAAAAATACACTTTTATCACAAGAACGTCTACTTTCTGATAAAATTTTTTACAAGAAATATTAGCAGGATCCTGATTTTGCGCCTAGATTACCCGGCCCTAAAAATAATCACTCCGCTTTTTTTCCTTCAGGAGCAAACCCTAAAAAATTACTGAATTGCAAATTTCAACCGCTACAAAATACAACGAGCACTCCCGACCTCTCATTTGTTTTTTTAAAAGCAGAGCCAACTCCATTTTTGAATAAAATTTTAAGATGCCTTATTAAAGTAATCACGTTTTTGATACACGATGGTTTGACGACGTGTTGTTGTTTTATGTTTTACCTTTCCATCTTTGGTGTGTTCCTCTTGTATCTGGTGGTGTTTGTCGCTCAGTTGTGGTAGGGTCCCTGGCAGGATTGTGCTCTGCAGCTTCTGAATAAGGAGGAACATTTGAAGAAAGTAATGAAATTATAGTCCCTGTAACCCAAACACTCCTACTACAACGTTTATTCAAAACTGGAGGTAATATTAGCTGTTAAATGCCAGAAAGATCCTTCTACTACCTCTAGCATCTCAGCGCTGCACGAAAATTCACCTAGGGTCCTGGCTACCTCTCTATGTCACCATTCAGTTTAAATGCTCGAGTCAGAGCTTTTTGTGGATCGTTGATCGCAAGGAAATCTTCAGTGGTTTTTCAAAATCTTTAAAAGGTTTAGAAATGAAAGAAAAGTCTCAGACAGTTATTTGATAATGATCATAAAACGTTTTCCGAAGTTTTCAGAAACACTTCAGATGTCTGAAACTATCTCTATAAATTTAAGTCAATAACAAATGCTTGCAGATATTCTGAAAATTCTCGAAGAGTTTTGGAGGTATTTGGGAAGTCTTTAGAAAAACACCTATAGTAAAAAGGGCTAACTAATTTTGACCCCTTGCTTTTAAAATTACTACTAAACTGCCGAAAGTAATAAAAAACACAAGTTACTACCTTTTTGTTCAGAAAACTAAAACATTTTTATTATAATAATATTCTTGTCACAAACCCAATTTGTTTAACAAAATGTTTCCATTGATCATTAACATTGTTATCTGTGTTATAACTTCTTGTATATTGTATATTGGAAACCTAGATCTAATATTTGTAGTTTTAAAACCTTGTAGTTATAAAATCTCAGAGGTAATTGTACCAGACTAGAACAGACTTAATAATTTTAGCGTTATAACTAAAACTTGATAATGTAACAGCCACACAGTGGATATCATCAATAACCATTACTATTAAATAATATTATTATCATTGTCATTGTTATTATTATTATTATATTTACTAAATGTTGCACAAACATTGGTTTTCTATCCTTCTGACTGGCTGATTTTCTCATGACATTGAATATTACATATACACGCTGAACGTACAAAACGAATGTTATTCTTTGCAACTCTGAAATACTACGCTATGTAAAACGCTCCTCTTCGAATTGTAAAAAGGATGATGGTTAGACCTGCTTGTGGTCGCACTTAATTTCAAATCAACAAGTTGAAATGTTGGTTACCATACCTGCTGGCTTCTTGTGAAAGGTTTCCCCTCAGTATATTTCATAATCAGTTCATTCTTGCTAAACAAAAATAAAGTATATTTGTTCTGTCAGAATGGCAACCGAATCATAAACGCTTGTTTGTCTTTCCTTCTTTAGTTTGTCTCTGTTACTAACTTCATCTTTTTATTCAAGGGAGTGGGGGACTACCTTTGCTAGGTGTGTGATGACTTGCCTATTTGATTCCCTACCCCAGTTATGGATCTGTGCCGCTAAATGGAACCTCGGTGCAAGAACCCACGACCGACGTCACCCAGTCCGACTAACGTCAGACTGGGTTCACCAGTGGTGAAGGCGAAAAATGGCTCCACCTCGGTGTAAGAACCCACGACTGACGTCACTCAGTCTTACTAACGTCAGACTGGGTTCACCAGTGGTGAAGGCGATAAATCGCCCCCATAATATTGATACGTTGCACCCTTCTTCTCATAGATTAGAAAATATGCTTTAGTTATGGGGGTTAAATTAAACAATTCATGTCAGTATACCTGACGTTAACCAGACGTCGAGCACGTTAATAACGTCAATTCATCTCCCATAACTGAAATAAATTTTGAAGAATATGAGTGTAAGTATGCACCGTACCATCACTGCCCGCAATTGTGAGGTTCTTACACCGAGATAAACCCGGATTTTTTGAACCTGAGGCATTTTCTAGAGCAAAGCAGAACATGCTTTAAACGGATAATCCATTTGAGATTTTCCAGAACGAGATATTCATTTGAAGCATGTTCTGGAACAAAGCATCAATTGAGGCATTTTCTAAAAGTAACAGGCTGAGAGTCTCAGCTTTCTGATGTAGGATCACTCCGATGTGTTTAATTTTAAAAAAATAAAAAAAAGTACGTTCTAATGGCGGCTCAATCCCCGCAAGGGGCTTTTCAGTGCCCTGATACACACAACAAATTATAAGGGTTGAAAATCCCTAATGTCAGGAAGGCTGGCCAGAAGGCTATATACACCAGCGTGACCGGCGGGCAGAGGGCTTGAACTTGGGACCTTCGGGTTAGGAGTCAGCGCTTCAAACCGCTCGGCCACGCTGCCTTGTAAGTTGTATTTTAAACCTGACCCTCTTTAGCTCTCTTAAGCAGAGTAATAAATGAGCATCAGTATGAGTTTCTGGACAACTCCTCACCTACCCCTCCCTTGGGTTGGGCAGGGTTCGTACACTTTCAACCTTGTGAAACTTCATGACTTTTTCCTTGACCTTTAGCAGTTTTCCACAACCTAATTTGACCATCGGTTTCTTTACAATTTCTCAAAAACTGTTCTCGAAATGAAGTTTTTCCAGCATAGTAAATATTTTCAAGAGAGAAAACAGATAGTCTTAAGAAAATACTAATATGTATGTTCCTAAACGTCTAATATCATTGGAATCTAGCTTTCCGTAAGTGGAATCTGACAAGTTTCCGTTTCGTATCACTCATTAAAGTAAACTATAACAAATGTTTTATATGGTAATTTTCATTTTCCATGACTTTCCATGACCCACATCAAAATTCCATGACTTTCCAGGTCTAGAAAACGAATCTGTAAAATTCCATGACTTTCCAGGTTTTCCATGACCCGTACGAACCCTGTTGGGTTATAAGCAAGGTTGGGTGAGGGTTTGTACCTGAGATATGCATTTGTGAAACTGCCTGTACTGTGAAGAGTGTTTCCACCTTTGCGAACTGGTCTTGCGTCAACAGGACTCTGGAATTAAGTGATGAATTACAGCAAATGTCATTGGCTTTTGATAATTTAAAAAGTGTCTAAAATTAACCCTTTAAGCCCCAAACACAACAAATTGTGTGATGGTAAATTCTCCCAACTGAGCTACATTCTTTCTAAACAGTTTGGGAGAATTTGGCTTTTCAACTTCAACAGCTTATTCTACTTGATCAATTCCTTATTTCTCATTACCTGTTATATAGTTCTGTTTGAGCTTTGTAAAGAGAAGTTAAGTGTTGATAAATTGCCTGGGGCTGAAAGGGTTAAGCCCTCAGCTTGGGAAATCCAAATGAGCCGAATGTGGAGTTTGCAGTGTTGCACAGTATTGTATGCTATATTTGGTGAATAATACCCCACACCACAGTATTGCAGTTATATCAAACCCTTTGCGGTGCAATGTTTGTATTATTTTGTAAACCTACAGTACATATGTATGACAAAACAAACTGTTTGCACATTTCCTAAGGTGTTGCTCTTTCTTGTGATGCATTGGGGTTTTTGTGTGTTTTTTGCAGTGTTATGGTATTCAAACATTTGTCACTAAACTTAATGAATGGCTGTCTCATTTATCATGACCATAAGTGCCAGTTTTTGCTGGATGACTGTTAGAGCATCTCTTCCACTTATCAACCATTGTACTGAAACTGAATATTTCTTTTCCATTTTTGCCCTAAAGGGTATCCAAAACACCCTCACTGCTTTTCACCTAAAATACTTTAGATGCCTATTTTCTCATGCACCTAAGGTTTTTAAATGACATTTTCACAGATTTCATGGAGAAAGTCTGAGTAAACTTTTAAAAAAATGTTTGGCAATATTATATATTTCTAAAATTTTAAGGTGGCACCAAGCTGAGTTGTTGTATTCTATAAAAATTCCTTGAATGTTCTCCATACAGTTTAAAAAGGTTGAAAAGCAATAAAAGCACAAATGAAGCCCTGTAAGGTTGCTATGACAACAAAAATGTTAGTTTGCTATGGCAACAAAAATTATGATGAGAGTACAAGGAATGACGAGCTAAGAGCTGATGTAACACCAGCTATCAATAATGAGAGCAATTGGCTATCCAGAAATTTCAGAAAGGGACCATGGGACCCAAATTCCACAATTCTGGAAAGGGGGGCATGTTTGCTCTTAAATGTTTTTTCAGTGTTTTCAAAAATGTTTCCCAAATTGCTGATTAAAGGGGGGGGGTGCCCTTGGTCCTGTCATCACCCCTCCTAAACCTGCCCTTGATTAACTATGAGTATACTTTTCATAATTTAAGTTTAGAGGTACAACACAGCATACCTGATAAATTATGAATTATTTAATACACTGTATAAAAGTGCCTATTGGACAAGCTTACAGGCATTTTTGGTTTACCTAAGTTTTCGTCTTGAGAACAGTTCACTTAACTGAAGTAATGATCTCCCCGACCAGCCTGAGTTCCATCAATACAC
>JAOBYE010151332.1:0-18461 GCA_025403585.1 Parazoanthus swiftii | reverse complement strand
CAATTATGTATTTACAATGAAAATTCTCGTTATACGAGTAATAAAAAGCTCACAGCATAGAAAGTGCTTTGTACGGGGTTTTATTCACTCGTGGCTTGTGACTAAACACTCGCTCGCTCGAAGACTCGCTCGTTCGTGTTTAGCCACAAACCACTCGTGAATAAAATCCCGTACGTCGCACTTTCTATGAAGTAAACTATATTTATTGTTTAGTTTTGAAAGAATCTAAAGATTGAAATCAAGGAACACATGTAATAAAATGTGTGCTATGATGCAACAGCTTTGAATCTCCATTAATTTGTAAACATTTACCAAGTTCTCAATGCATTTTAACCTAGTTGCAAAATTCTCCCCAAAGTTTGTCTTTAACCCTTTCAGTCCAGGCCAGTTTATCAATATGTAAGTTCTCCTTACATTATCCACACAAAATAAGTTGTTTGGTAATGAGAATAAAGTGATTGATCATACAAAAAAATTATCTAAGATGAAAAACAAAATTCTCAAAACCTGTTTACAAAAAGACAGTAGAGGCAGTTAAGGAGAATTCAGCAATACGCCATATGGCATATTAATTTTGTGGGTAAGAGGCTCAAGATTTAGACCATAAATGTAGGTACCTGGTTTGGTTGGTTTGACTGCAATGTTGGACTTAGAGCATCCAGATCAAAGTCCCCACCAAAAGGTGATAAATTGGATGGTGCTATTGGTGAACCAACAGGAGAAAGGCCTGAGAATGATGACAATGACGACGAAGGGCTGGACTTTGGCTGGACTTCCTCCTCATTATGTTCATGATTGGTCTGTTCTGGTTTATCGGCCACTTGAGATGCGCCAGCATTACTCACTTCTAACAGGGCAAGAACAATAGACTTAGATTCAAGCTTTAATCCTTCCTCCTAGCATTGCTATTACAAAAGACATTTAACAGGGACCCTGACTGACCCCTAAATCAAAACACAGAAAGGGTCTGTTTGTTTATTAGAACTACAATAACTGAAGATTTTACCTAAATCCCAGAAGCCTCAGGGGATGTCAAATTGACTCCTTCTCCCTCACTTTTTTCAGCTCTAAATTTTTGCTTCTTGACAGAATAACAAAAGCTTTGGTAAAACTGTTCTTTGTTTGTTAACACACCTTTTGACACTAATTAGGAGACCTCACAGCTGACGATATCATCACAATAAGTCACTCAATTTGTGTAACTTTGAAATTTCAAGTGACTAAATGTGGCAAATAATGTGCTGGATTCTACCTATTTTGTATTTTTCAATCATTATTTATATTCAATCAGTATTTATAATAAAACAAGAGGCTTTATAGAAAGCCTAACTCAGGCCAAGCCGTGTTCTTTTAAGCAACTAGTTTAAAATAGACTGAAGCAGCGTATGCCTCCATTTCACCTGTTCACCACAATTCGTACAGTATTTTGTAAGCATACATGAAATATACTGGTTGAGAATAACCGATGCTGGTTTTAAAAGAAAATGGCAGGCAAATTGTTTATATATGACTATATGCAATAACGCTGTGTTTTCTGCTAATACGATATTGTTCCGTTTTAAAATGTGAAAAGAGAAAAAAAAGGAAAAATTTCAGCGAGGGAAAAAAAAAGTTCGATAAGCATCACCAGGAATCGAACCCGCGCCATGTTGAATCCAAGTTCGATCAGGTTACTAGTCCAATGCACTAACCACTGCGCCACCACGCAAAGGAAAATCGCGACACGAAGAAAAATAAAAACAAAAATAAAAAAAGCGGAGCCGAAACCTCAACTCGGTGCCTCCGGCCCAAGTAATAATAATCAAATTTGAATAGAATCTGAAAAAGTTAAAAATCCAAGATGGCGGCCAAATTTTGGAATTTCCATTGGTTGCCATGGAAACCAATTAGACAGCATGTGACAAGGCTTAATTGAAAGCACAAGGGAAGCTGATCACACAGGCCAAATATCATGTCAGTCAGATGAATTATGACAAAAGTAGAGGGAGGTCTGATTGACCCTCCCCCCCCCCAAATGTGTGTTTGTGTGACTTTTCTTGTTAAGGTGGCTCGAAACAGTTTTACAGTTTACAATACCACTGAACTTTATGAAAGGCTTACTCCTACTTGTTGATAGCTGGTGTTACTATAACCTTTAAGCTTATCAACTTTTACTCTCCCACGGAAACTTGCGTTACCACAGCAACACGACAAGGCCTCAAAATACCTTATTTTTAGCACTAGATTGTGTTTTACTCAAAAACTAGTCGGTGAACTTCCTTTTTTATTTCATCAAAATTGTTTGCACATCAAAGAGCATATTTAGTGAAATTTTCAAAAAATTTTGTCAAGAGGTTTTTGCACCACCCTAATATTTAAAAATACTAAGGTGGCGCCAAACTTTCTTGACAGAAAATTTTTAAAATTTCCTTAAATGTGCGCTTTGACGTGCAAACAGTTTTGATGAAATAAAAAAGGAAGTTCACTGACTAACTTTTGTGTAAAATGCAATCAAATGTTAAAAGTAGGGTGTGTTTGAGGCCCTGATGAGTTGCCATGGAAACAGAATTTCTGGTGGTACTACAAGGATTGATAAGTTAAAACCCTGTTGTAACACCAGCTAACAAAAACTGGTACGAACCCATCATGATGTTTGAAAAAGCCTTTCATAAAGTTCAGTGGCACAGCAAAATGGATAACAGGTGGGAGCCACCTTAACGGCCTCTGGGGTTAAATAAAAGTGGAAAACAGCAGTGATGATGACTTTAGCCATTCATGGGTGACCACGAAACTAAAATTTATCATTTTTACTGCTTTTCCATGTATACCTTCTGCAGGTTTCTCAGCTGATTGTGCCGATGCTGTCTGAGGAGTGACTGGTGACATCATGCCAGGTGATGTAACCTGCGGGGCAGAGGATGGTGCCTCGCTAGATGATGAATGGCCGTTGCCATCCAGAGTAGTGACACCCAGTTGCACTGACTGAATGACAGCTTCAACATCCTCTGCCGTAGGCAAGTCGTTCAATACTGGGGAAGGCACTCGGGCTGCAATAGAAAACAAAAATAACTTCAAAAAGCATCAACATCAAGGATAAAAAAATACCTATTATTAGCCAAGTGCAAGATCTGTACGGCCAGTTACAGACCCAGTCTCTTCCTCGTGCTTGGGCATGAAAACAAGGAAGGAAAAAAAGAGGATCCACAACTAACTTGCTGTACGGACCGAGCAAACGAGGCTAATAAGATGTTTATTATATGGCTTTCTTGGTTATTTGAAGCAAGTAAAGCTGTAAATGACAACTGCTCCAGAGCTAGAGGTCCGTACAGCTACTTAGGGACCTGAAATTGACCAATCACAGCACTTATTCTACCTCTTTGCATACCCGTTTCTGTATTTTTCTCCACTGGTGGGTAAAGCGATGCTGGTCCATGTGATGATGTTGTTCTTGGTGATGCCGTGTTACTGGCAGGTGTCTTTGCTGTACTGCTAACCATCTCAGGCGAGTTCACAAATGGATGGCTAGGTGATTCTCCCGTTGACTGGTTGCTTCTCGGATATCCTGGAGGTGGCTTAGAGGGTGTGCCACCAGCACCTGCCACTGCCAAAATAGAGGCTGCCGCTGCTGCAGCACCCGGATAAGATGCAGTTGATGAATACATTGGTAAAGTACTGCCTGGGGGAGGGGTGGGGCTTGAGTACTCCCCAGAGGGAATTCCTGGTGAGGGTGTGACAACCGAGTATTGTGCTCCAACAGGTGAAGGCACTAAGACACAAAAGGAAAGTCCACAATTCAAACAGTTATTTGAGAAGTAAATTTATAATAAGAAATTTTCTAGAAAATTTAAGCTTTTCCAACAGCTTTAATGTGGAATTTTATTAGAAGGCAGAACCCAGGCAAAAGAACCAGTACCCACCTACTTTTGAAACAGATGTTCTAGTGTTTGATTATGCTTACCTATTCTGCCATATTTTTATTGTTGTATTATTATTATCTTCCCTGAAAATTATTTCAGCCAGTTACAGGCCAGATTACTGTCATGATTTTTAACGAAATCATGACAGTGTCATCATTTCAGATGACAGCACAGACAGTCCAAATGTGCTTTGGTATAAAACTTATGCCAATTTAAAAACACATGCTACTTCAGCAAGAAATTGAAATAATTGTTAAAAATGTTTCTTGAATAAAATTATTTTTGAAAATAATGTGTTTTAAAGGTAAAAGAGAATATTAGGTTCTTCAAATAAAAATATTTAAATTGTACTAGTACTAATTATTATTAGTCATAAAACAAGTTAGTGTAATTTTGTACAGGAAAAGCCAGTTAACAGAATGTACAATAAAGCCATTATTATTAATAATAATAATAATAATAATAATAATAATAATAATAATAATAATTATTATTGTTATTATTATTATTATTATTATTACTACTACTACTACTACTACTACTACTACTACTACTACTATTTTTACAAGAATCTTACATTACACAAAGTTTTCTAACTTTCTACAGGCCTATCAGTGAGCAAAGTTCAAGGCATACGGTACATGGCATGCCTCATTTGGTCAAGGTGCACAATGATTGCAGGTCCTGTATTTTGTAGTAAAAAATATTGTATTCATAAACATTTATTCTGAATACTTAATAACCAAAAATGTTTTGGATAATTTCATGACGAATCTGGCTATAGTTTGAGCCCCAAGTGGCAACAATAAGCTTGGCAAGAAAACAGGGGTTGGGGAAACCTTTTATGTACATATGTACATTCTTATAAAATGGCTGTACAAAAGAATTTTTTATTTGAACAAAAATGTTACAAAGGTCAAGTTTAGGCGTGCTATTAATTATATGACTCGTGCTCTTAAGGCATGTGATGAGACATGCGTGTGCAATTGCCCTCCTCTCATTGATAAGCCTGTTTCTACCTGTCTAGATACTTCTGTGTGCATGTGTTGCTGTCTGACCTGTCATCTATATACTCCACCCTGGGAATAAAACACAAAACCTTGACAATCCACAGGAACTCACTGCTATGATTTCAACTTGCAAGAAGAAGTACAACTTATTTCACAATCATCCTGATTCTAGAAAGCTATAACAAATACTGACAGCATGCCTTCAGGCCTACAATTTTGAAAACAGAGTTTGCCCAGCTCACAATAATTATTAATTTTTCTTTTAATATTTAGAACTTTTTAAAAGTTCAAAGACAGTTTGTGAAATTGATAAGGAATTCAACATGCGAGTCTGATTGGCTCAACCAGACCTCTACTACTCTTAAGGGTCTTGGGTACCATCCAAGGGTTGAATTTTATTGGGCCTTTCTCATCGGACTGTCCACAGACAAGGGATATCAAGCCACTTGGCTTCTATCTCAATGTTCTATTGCAGGACTTAAAAGAACCCAGTCCACACGCTTCTTTCAGCAACTGTTTTCTTTTCTTGTAGTGTTCACCTCTGCAAGTACTTCAAAGGCAAAGGTTCATTTTATTTTATTTTTTCGTTAACAACTCCATGGTTTTTCCACTACTTATTATGATTGTGAAAAGCTAGATAAAGACCCTTAAGAGTAGTTGTCTCCCAACAACTCATAAAACTGATGGAAACATTTTCCATTGTAGCTGCATGTAACTTTATTTTCATGCAAAATGTAATCAATCAACAGCAATTCATCTCAGGTCTAAGAATAAATTTATGCATTGCTTTGTGGGATTGTTATTTGGACAAATGTGCAATCAATAACAGGTTTTTGAACAATTTCAGATCTGACTTCAAAGAACTAAATATGAAAAAAGCAAGAAGTAGAAAAATAATTGTTGTGTGATTGTGAACTGATCACATGTCTGGCTCCTACAGAGCCGTGTGTATGTCCTCTTCCAAATTCCAACATACTTTGCAAGCATTTTAGCGACGTAACTGGTGTGGCATGCTATTCTGATTTCCATGGAATTCCCTCAACCAATTCTGGTTTTCAAAGATTTTAAAATATTGGAATTCCTACAACTTCACAAGATTTTACAAAGGAACTGGAGGTACTCACTCTCTTGTGCCGATCCCCTCAGGTTGGTTCCGACAGTGATGTTGGGTGAGGGCGAGTGCACAGGTCGAGACGGAGCAAAGGGGTAGCCCCTTGAATAGGGCGACTGTGATACCGATGAAGATTGCATCATGCCTCCCTGTCCTGGGTAGCTCGGTGCTGGTGACATGTGTGGTGCCGGTGGGGGTGGGGGTGGGGGGTGTTGCTGCTCACCCATGGTTGGTCCAGGAGGATATTCCTGGATTAAAATTGGATATCACAAATAATAAGTTATTAATTCTGGCAATGTCAAACTTCCTAATATGGACTGTTAAACTATAGCAATCATTCAGATGAGGGATAGGGAGGGTGGTGTAGTAGAAGATAGCTTTTTTAATATTAACTATGACTTGTTATAATCTGTTATAATTGTATCAGTTGTGTTGCCATAACTCACTTTTTTAACATGATAGTTATACTTAAACTAGTAATTGGCTGGGAAGAGCCATTTGAACAGAGGAACCATTAATAAAACCATTATTACCAAAATTTCTGGGCGATTACCCGCAGGTAATATGTTAATTTTTCTGTATTTAGATGTTGCTGCAGGTAATATGGAGGTGCGGGTAATGTGATAATTTCTAAATCATTTGGTATGTACTTTGCTCGTCCAGTAAATTGGATGAAGAATTTATCATTGTTTACACGGTTCATGTCAACTTCACAACTTCATGCGTTTCCATCTTCTTAAGGCATCTGATTCATGATCATGCCGAAACTCTTTGATTCGTTTCATTCATGATGCAGCACAATTAAATAATGATTTCCAGCAAGTGTGTACATGAAACACTTACAAGAATCTACTACCGTCCTGAGTTAGAGAGTATATTCCTGTTTCAAGTGATTTCTTAGGCCTTGTAAGCTTGCAATAAACAAATATTTTCGTCTGTTTAATGTATTATAAGTTCAGTCACGAGTCGCACGTGTAAACATAACAAATTCAAAGACAAAGAATATTTCAAGAACAATCACGCATCAATAAAACAATCACAGCTTACAATGTTTTTTTCACAACTTCACCTTCTGAAAGAATCAGCCTGATTTATGATCATGCCGATATTTTTTCGATTCATTTGATTCACGATGCCGCACATTGAGAAAGTGATTTCCAGCACATGTGTAAACGAATTCTGCACTCACCCCAGCCTCTACTCGACCTAACAAAAATGGCGCTGAATGACTGCAATGGCACAATGCAACACTAACATGCAGCCAAGTGAAGTCGAAGACATCACTAAATTGGATATGAAACTTGTCTATTAAAAGTGAGGAGATTGTGGATCTAGAGGAGTACTTTTTCCATTGAATTGGCAGCTAAGTAATGCAGAAATTTTATGCTTTTTACATGGAATAGCGAGGAGAGCCTTTTAAAGCATTTTAAAAATCGCTTCAAATTTTTAAGTTCTCGAACTCTTTTGCATATTTTTTTTTGATTTCAGGTGTGGGTTATCTGCCAGTGCGGGTAATCTGCTGATTTATTTTTCTTCTTGTGGCCAAACTAGAGTGGTGCAGGTAATCGCCCAGAAATTACAGTACCGTATTTACCTGTGTATAATACGCACCCGTGTATAATACGCACCCTGGTTTTGAGATCCATTTTCAAAAAAAAAAACGTAACGATATTTCGTGACAAATTACAAACGACCAAAAAGTTTTCTCTTCCATTTATTTACATTGAATACCGCGTTTTAACGCAAAATATTTACATTACTGGTATTTAAAACCTAGAAAATGGTGAAATAACCATCAACTGAAACAAATTTATGCTTAATATATACTGTAGCGTTCGGTAGTCTCTGGAGCTTTCGAAAACTATTTACACACGTGCCGCAAAACAGTTGTAGTTCTAAATTACGCAATTTGAGTCTCATATGAAACTAAACTAAAAACCTTCAAATTCAGACTCGTCAGAATCAGTGTCTGCAAATAATTCTCTGATAACTGTATCATCAGCTTCGTCATTAGTGTTTTCATACACAAGATCATCTTGTGTGCCATCCAAATTGTTTGAAATACCGCACTTCAAGAAAGCAGACGAGATCATTTCGTCGGGAATTTCTTTCCAAGCTTCGGAAATCCACCAACAGATCAGTTCTTCAGATGCCTTCTTTTGCCTTCCAGTGGCAGTAAATTTATGCATGCCGTCAGCCATCCACGCCATCCATTTACTTCTTACTCTGTCTTTGAAGGGTTTGTTCAAGCAAACATCGAGCGGCTGCAAAATTGATGTTAAGCCGCCTGGGATCACTGCCAAGTCCGTGTTTTCAGCTCTCAAAGATGATTTGACGTCATCCGTCACGTGAGCCTCAAAAACATCAAGGGTTAAAAGGCTTCGTTGTCTTCCAAGACCTCCTCGACGTGCACGCCAAACTTTTTCTATCCAAATCTTCATTTTTTCAGCGTCCATCCAGCCTTTCTGCTGGGCTGCAATAACAACGCCATGTGTGTTAGCGATCTTTGGCAGAGTTTTGCGCTTGAAAATTACCATGGGCTTCAGCTTCAATCTGTCAGCGCCACATGCCAAAACAACTGTCACACGGTTCTTCTCTTTGCCCGTCGTGCGAATTTTCACAGTTTTCTCACCGGTATTGTGAATTGATCTGCTCGGAGGCATGTCAAAAGTTAGGGGAGTTTCATCCATGTTTGCTAGGAGATGTTGTGGATAGTCGTGCTGCCTTCGATGTTTTATCACAAACTGGTGGAACTTCACAATTTTCTCCTCGTAGTCATCTGGCAATCGTTGTGCAAGCGTCGTTTTTTGACGGATTGACAACCCGTTTCTCTTCATGAAGCGTTGGCACCAATGGTTGCCAGCCTTGAACTGACCTTGGGGAATCTGGTACTGTTCCATTTTGGAGAGATCCAGTGCTTTCAGGCGGACCAGGGCTGGTAGAATGGCGAGACCGTTGTTTCTTTTCTCGGTTATCCAAGCCAAAAGATCCTTCTCAAGCGCGGGCCAGGCAGCTGATCGGCCTCTGTTCGCTCGCTTTTGCCTTGGCATCTTTGATAGATTTTCTTTGTTTTTTCTCCACAGTCGAACATTACATTCAGATATTCCTAACTCCCGTTGAGCTGTCCGATTTCCATGTTCTTCAGCAAACCGCACAATTTTCAGTTTATCGGAAACGGTGTAGCTTTGTCGTTTGGAAGACATTTTCAATTTCGCATTCGGGTGTATTAACTGTAACAGCTGAGGTGTTTAAGTGACTAAGATTATCTTTGCAATTAAAAGTTATTTAAATTTTCAAGCTCTAATTGGTAGCTAATGACGCTGTTGCCATACAAAACTGCCTTTTCAATATTCATGATTGCTATGCAAATTATCTCTTAGAGAAACAAAAGGTTCCGTGTATAATACACAGGCCGATTTTGAAGGTAGAATTTGCGTGAAAAAAGTGCGTATTATACACGGGTAAATACGGTAGTCTCAAAATCAAGATTAGGATTAAAATAATCATAATTGGTGTGAATAAAATTTGCTGTACAAAAAAAAAATAAAATAAATATAATAACATAAATATAAATAAACACAGCAAAAAAAAAAAACATCCGTTAGATGTCCACGTGGACACGTTAAGCTATGCAGTTATTTCAGGGAGCCAGTGACCTTCTCTTTATCTTTATCATTAAAGTTATACATAAAAAAATCTTGTACTAGTGGAAAAAAAAATAGAGTGGTATGGGTAATCTGCCATGCGGGTAATTGCCCAGAAATTACAGTTGTCTCAAAATCAAGATTAGGATTAAAATAATTATAATTAAAAAATTACAATTATATTTATTATTTTTTTAAAAAATAATAATAACAAAAATAACAGTAAAAATAAACTGACGACCAAGTATCTAAAAAGGCAGCTCTAAAACTTTGTAACCAACTTTCAACAAAGATGAGGAAATACAAAGTGTTTATTTTTAAAAAAAAACTATCTTTATTCTTAAAACTTGCTCATTTTTATTCCTTAAAAGTTTAGGCTCAATTCACACCTGCATTCTTTCTGGAGTGCTGTTCGGAAACCTGTGCTGTGCTGACGGATGCCCGTACATCATCTCAGGCTTGGGTAGGATAGGTTGGTGATGTGCCCCTGGCATTCTGGGAACTGCCGAGGAACTTGGAGAAAACGGAGGTGGCTGTGGCTGTGACTGCTGCTGCTGCTGCTGTTGTTGTTGTTGTTGTTGTCGCAAAAACTGCACCCTCTGGGTAAACTGAAGTTACATGCAAAAATATATACAGAGACAAACTTCAGAACTCAGGAACTCAAACCTCAGCCTCTTCTTGAATTATCCACATAAATCAGAATAAAGCAATTAATAATAAACAGGAATATATCTGAAATGAAAAACAAAATTCTCCCAACTTGTTTACAATGAAATTTAGAAGAATTCAGCAAAATATCAAATGACATGTTTGGAGCAGAGAAAGTCAAGACACCCTGCTACAGCAATTTTTGAAATACCAAAACTCTGAAACCAGTTGTCTAAGACCTAGTATATACAACTGCTTCAAAAAAGGTCATCTGATTCAGTGTTCATCCATGTACTGTGCACTTGTACAGACTCTCTTCTTTAAGGTCTTATAATTTCAAAACAGTTATAACAAAACCCCAGGAAGCTTTATTTTCCTAGGTGGCACTAAAACCTATCGACAGTTTTTTTCCAAATTTCCTGAAACTTGTTCCTGGATGTGCAAACAAAAATTATGAATGAATAAAAAGGAGGTTCACCAATTAATTTTTCTATAAAACATAGATAAGTGCTAAAAATAGTGCATTGTCAAGTTGACATGGCAACTAAAATGTTGGTAACAGTAACATAATTGATAGGCTGAAAGGTTTTTGTAACACCAGCAATGTTTCACTACGTATTAACAAGCCTTTCAGAAATTTCAGTAGCGAAAACTAAAAATGTACAAAGAAAACCTGTTTCCAAGGACTAAACTATCTGTAAAACTGACAAACCTGCGAGTACAAATGCTGCACTTGCTGTTGCTGTTGTTGCTGGTGCTGTTGCTGCTGGGGAAAATTACCATAGTCCTGGTTCTTTGGCACCTGATTGGGCATAAACTGACCTGGGCCGACGGAGCCACGCCCCATCATCCCCATGCCACCGTAATACTGCTGTCCTGCTGGCTGTGGTGGGTTGGGCTTCATTGAAGATTGCGGCATCACAAAAGGGTTCTGGGATGCAGGGTGTTCTTGTTGATTATTACTTGAGCCCAGCATCATCTGTGGCTGTTGTTGCTGATGATACATGGACATACCTTGCCCCTGAAAGAACATATTCATCAAACACACAATCAAAAATGCTGTGGTTGTAACTAGACGCGATAAAAATGTTGAGAAAAAACCTTCGACACTGTTAATATGTTCTGTAAAGATGTTTTGGGCACTTCGTTGACCTTCCTCAGTTAAACTGTTTGCTCTGTTGAAGGGCTAACACTCGAAACATCAGCCCTACACCAAACCTTATGGTAAAAAACATAACGAATCAACCTTTGTTGATTAAAAATCACATTGCTTTAAAAACTATTTGACAAAGGTAAAAACAATGGAAAGAGGTAAATAAAAATTTAGAAAAACTGCTGGGGATAATGGTCATCAAAGCAGGGTTCCCACTAACCCCACGCAATGCGTATTTGATGCACAAAAATTTATAAAATCTAAAAGAATGTACAAATTTCAATCTTTTTCACCCAATTATACAAATCTGGGATCCCAAGAGTTCCCAGAAGTAGTGGAAACACTGCAGAGATTAGAAATTCTACAAAATAAATTAATAGTCTTCCGTTTCACTGGGAATAACTGTCTATCATCATAACACTGTCAAAGTCAATGTCTTGTCTCAAATGTTGCGAGTGCTAAACCAAAAGTGAATTTCTTTTGAAATTCACAGACACTCTCTTGAAGTCCTTGTCCCTAAGACTCAAGACATGTGGCCAGAAATTATCGTAACTCTTCAATGCACTCTTTCTACATTTTGACACTAAATAGAGGGTTAGCACCTAGCAACATTTTATAGGGAACCAAATACAAAAAAAGTATACATTCAATAGGAGGCAGAGAGTTTTGGGAATCCCAAAATCTTGCTCTTAGTTAAAGTGATCTCAAAACAAACTCTAAGGCAAAGCACTTCTTTGTCGAAATATTTGTTGATGATTAACGATTAGATTGGAGACAACTTAAATAATGACTTCCAAGGTCACCATTTTGTAACAGTTCATTAAGTTGCAATTGAGATATTTCAGACCTCACTCAACTAGGATGGGAATGTCAACAAAGATGGTTGCTAGAGTTTTAACTTTCCGTTTTCTCTTTTCTTGTTTCTATAATTCATTTTGTTACTTTTGAGTTTTGTGGGAAGGTCTGTAAAGAAGAACAATTTGAAATTTCAATTTTAAATCCTCACAAAAGTCAAAATGATTCATACTTCGTTGTTCCTGTTCTCTGGATAACCTCAAAATTGAGCTTTCGTTGTTCTGTTTTCTGAGGAAGACAATGGAAAAGGTGCACAGCTGGCTGCATTTCCGCATGAAGTCATTGAATTTTGTAATTAAGTCTATTGTTCTGTAACATTACTGTTGACATTCCCATCGTAGTTGCATAAGGTCCCTATTTTTGTTACACCATAAACTCTTACTTTTGATGATTATGTGAAGGAAATGTTGATGAGTGAACTGAGGAAAGAAGTGTTTATTATGTAATGTTGGAAAAAGCTCTCAAAGCTGCTACACAACTGAATGTTATTAATTTCAAAGGAAGTGCTGCTGGTTGCCGCATAGGATTAAAAGATTTCACGTCATGTCAACTAACAAACCAAAACAACATTAAAAAACAAAACTAGACTAAACTAAACTTAACATGAATAGCTGTAAACAATCACTAAATATTTCCCCAAAAAATGATAATTCAACACCCAATGCAGGGTGTACTTTTAACAGTTGCACAGTGGTCCAATAAAACGTCTGTTACTGGCCAACAGTCCAGAACAATCTTTAGTACAATAGAGGGTTTTGGTCAATAAGCTGTTTGAAAAAAGCATTTCTTCTTGACAAACTCCTTTTTCTTGAGACTTTGTTACAGTATTCTTTTCCATCTCTTTTGTTTGTAACTGAAACGCAGCAAACTAAAATAATATTTGATCAAAATTGAGTATATTTGATCCAGGTGCTATTGGGACTCATGGATTTTGAGTGATTCCTACATGGGCACCCATGTTAAACAGGCTAAGCTTAATTTGTCTGGTGAGATTTGACCATGATGATGGTACACTGAACTGAACTGCAGTAAAGTAATATTTGACAAAAATTGAGTATATTTAATCCAGATGCTATTTGGACTTGTCTGGTGAGAATTTCAAATGATCTGTTAGTGCAAACTTTTACTTGTTTAATGTACATTTGCCAATGGCTGACAATCTTTAAGTTTCATTTATGAGATTTCTCTAGAATTTACCCCTTAATCCTGAGCAGAAAAGGCCTTTTTCTTTAGGTTGCACCAGTGAAATATGAAGCAAGTTTTAAGAAGTGGATGTATACCATATAATGAGTACTGTATCACATACAAAAGCATCTTTGTACCTCCATATGTACCATAATCATGGTCAATTCATTAAATGAAATTAAAGTATTCTGTAAGTACATTGAATAACCACAGGAAATCTGTTTTACTTGGCGACTGTAAGTCATATCATCCAGAATACAATACAGAAGCTTCTTGATGTTGAATCATATTTTTGTGTATTACATCACTGAATATTTGAAAATTTTGAGTTGCTGAAATTATCTGCAAACCACCCAAGTTATAGTGATAGTTGTCTAGCTGATCAGCAAGGAAAAAAAGTGAACATCGAACAAAATGGTGTAATTCAAGTAACTGTCAGAAATACAGCTTCAGTCTACATGGACTACAAATGCAAAATATATTTTACACCCTTAATACACTGCTGCAGCTATAATGTAATTCAACATAAGAAAACGAACAGCTGACTCAAAGTACACCATGCAAAGTGTTTTTTCGTTCTATTTGGGTTAGTTTTTTTATTAGAAATTTCCTTAGTGCTGAAAGCTTTCAAAGCTTGACAAAACCATGAAATCTTTAACTATATTTGTCACTAATTTCAAATGGAACATGCTTTGTTGTACCTAATGAAAACTCGAAGACACGGCAAAAGTGACAACCAACAACTTTCCTTTTGATAAGGACAAGAAATATGGGGCTAGGTACCTGAAAAAAAAACTCTCTTTGCTTGACAAAAACAAACATGCCAAGATTTTAGTCCAAATATCATGCAAAACACTTATCTTGTACATTTCTGTATTTAAAAGGTCAACAAATGTTCTTTAATTAATCCTTTTGTGGCCAATGGCCACTAGATGTCTGGCCCAAACGACAATTATTTATAAACTGACACCTTTTCGTCCAATCACAGACGAAATACTGTCGCAGCACAGGTGATGTACCAAGTTTAAAACGCTACAAAACCCTTACCAAGAAAATATCCAACATGTTTTCGCCTCTGCTAGAACCCAAGGAATCCTCCTTAGCTTTTTTGTATCTGGGAATTCATGCATCACTTTTTCAACGCGTTATGAAATTCGATCGCATTTCAGCTTCGACCGCCATTACAGTCCTGCTTTTTATGATAAATATTTCACATGTATGGTCTCCGCTTCAGACAATTCGACCACGGGTTTAAAACAAAACTTGGTAAAATAAAGTTGATATAAACATAAATGTACTCCACTATAAAAATGTAGTTGCCTTGTCTTACCTGAAGTGGATTTCTATTCATCGCTTGAGTTGCGCTTGCACTTGGCGAGATACTGGGAGGACAATAAGTCTGGTTTCGATGAGTCGTATTCCAGTACGCGGGTTTTGTGATCAGATTTCTTTCGTCTGGCTGCAAATTACCAGTTCTGTGACTGGTGCGTGTTGTGTTTACGTCCTGTGGAAAGTAGTTCGGGTGAAATGGGCTAGAAGTTCGCGAACTGGGGCCGCGAAATTGGTGTTCATTCGAGGCAGACATAAACCTTTGTTGAGAACCTCCATATTGTTCCGACGATGTCGCTCCGCGAGGCGCGCTGGGAAATTCTTGGCTCATGAGCCCAGAGTTGAAGCTTCGCTGTATTATTTCCTGTCGATTTGTGTTGTGTTGATTATACTGATTCTGCTGAGGTAAAATTGCTTGCGACTGTGTTTGTCCCGAGCTCATAAATTTCATACTCGAAGGGTTTAGGTGGGAGCTTGTCGGAGTCAAATTTGGCGACTGCAAACCTGAATTACTTTGGTCCATAACCGACGATACCTGACTGTTTAAATGGATTTTTGGAGACATGCTCAAGCCAGAGCCCTGCGTTTTAGTTTGTATCTCCGGCGTTGAACTCAATGGCAACTGAAATCCATTTGTATTAACCCCACCAGAGTTTGCTCCTGATGGAACTGTCGGGTTCGAAGCCGCCATTTTAAGTTGCGTGGAATTCATAGACATGGAGTTGTTATGATTCCCAGTAGTCTGTAAGTTGGACGTTCGAGCAAATGACCCTATAGGATCCAAAATGCCTTGATCCTTCGCAATCAATGAACTACCTGCTCCATTCTCCCGTATATAAGGTTCGGGACTGAAGCTCCTGTAAGCTTGACCGAATTTGAAAAAGGTATTATTTGGTTCCGTGTTGGCAATGCTACCCTTGATGGTAACTTCGAGTCGGCGCGCGGCGTTGCTTCCCGTTCTTTCATTGACCCTCAGGTTTTGCTCCATCCACAGTGTTCGAGCCCTTCTAAGAGACCATATTTACCCTGGAATTTTTTTGTAAAGCCTTTGCAACTGTTTGTAGACTCCCACGTGTTTGTTAGTGTTCACCAGTGTCGTCTGACGTCGAAATATTACCGCCTTTTCAGTTGGCTGTCGGTCACTACTCGCTCTTCTTTCGCTCTCGTCCAGCAGCCATCTATAATCAGCACGTGTTTGAATGACAGGCGCATATACGTCACCGGGAACAATAACATGCGCACGCAGATTTAGGGGCTCGTGGGAGGGTACGTTTTTCCATCTTACCCATGGCCCATTGTTATTTAGTGCTAGCTGAGCAGCCTTGCCTGTCTATTTTGGTGGAGCAACCCTGGGCAAAAGGAAACTGCTGCCAATTTCTTTTTTAAAAAAATACGGTCAATGTATGGGAAGTTGACTGATAATTTCCCGTGCATTTGGTTAAGAAAAGACAACGATATGTAATTTTGAATTATTCATTGAACTGAACTATTTGTAGCTTGACCTGCCCTATAGAAAATACACAACTGAAGAGTAAATGACCTGCAGGAAAAAACCGGTACATCAACCTCTCTTTCATTCACTACCTGAGATGAAAATAAAATACTTTTGCTTTGTCGCAAACTTATGCCGACGCTTAGCCCTAAGACAGAGACAAAAGAACAGAAAATATCCCGGGAAATAATATTCGGACACAATTCATGATTCTGATATATAGAAGTGTCATGGAGTCTACGAAGTGGTTGTATTGAGAACAGGTGTGTGTCCCCTCATGGTAGCTGGTGGCGCACTGTCTAAGTCTGCCTGTTAGTCTTCCTACAAGCTCTTTTTTATGTCTACGGACATGTTTTTATTGATCTACAGATTTGCTGTGTTATTATTGCTATATATATGTCTATTAAGCGGTCTTTATCGGTTTTATTGACTGGTATCTTACCAGCACAAACTGACTGGTGGAACTGTGTCTGTAATCCATCTCCTGTCATTTGTGCTACAAACTCATCCTTTGTGTCTACAGACCTGTTTTATTGTCGTTTCCACAGATTCGGGTCATACTGATGTATATATTCTATAAAAACGAAGTAACCGGTTATATTGACCGATGTCTATACGTACCTGCAGTGAACAAACTAGTGGCATTGTGTCTGCAAATAAAAACCAAACTCTTATTTAACGTCGTTGCGCTGGTAGTAGGTGGCCATTCTCCCAAGCAAACGCCGCTTATACGGTTGATCGCTCGACGTCACAGATATTGGTGTGAAAGTCAATTTTGTGGAAGGAGGAAAACCGGTGAAAAACGACTCTTTGAGTCAAAGGAAAGGAGATCGACAATCTCAGCCCACATGCGAAGCCCAGCACACGATCCCAGAGTTGTCGACCCCAGAAATTCTTAAATCTTGTGAAAAGTCAGGTTCGTGGGCACTAACGGCACTGAATTCGCGCCAAAACTTTCGCAATTTTATTAGTTACGATAACTTAATACATGATTGGAAAAACAACGGAAAACCGGGTGACTTCGACTACCATGCGGGTGAGCGGGTGATACGGCTCGAAATCTTGTGACACCCGCTCAATGCGAGTAAGTTGACACCTATGCGATCCCGGGGCCAGTTATTTCTTTCGAGTTCGCGTCCGCGCACAAGCCTGTTTTATTGTTTCCACAGACTTGTCATATTAGTGATGACCGGAGTCTATTCGCAGAGGTTGGTAGCATTCTTTCTACAAGTGACGCGTCTCCTAATTTTAGAATATAATTCTTATCTACTAGATTTGTAAACTTACAGTGTCCTCGCCTTACTGCGTGTATCCCTGACACTTTTAGCTAAATTAGGGGATCACTTTTCCCCTCTCACTATCCCGCGACTAGACATCCCCAAAAAGTCCGGGAAATATAGGGTTAAGACTTGCTGATCTTATTTGTACAACAAAACCGTTTCGATCGGAGTCAGTGCATTTTCAACTGTTTTTATAAAAATACATAAAACGTCTTCAGCTCAGAACTATAAATAATATCACACTGACCGACAAAATACTGGTTTCTGATTGGTTGCTTAACTGCGAATTTTTCCTTGATAACGTGTAATAATTTAATAACTGCACATATATACGCTATTAAAAAACTAATCTGCACTATCATCCGGGAACCTGCTTGAAAAATTTGGAAGTGATAACAAAAAAGGTATGGAACATTTTTGAAAGGGTCTTCGATAGCGTTCGAACGGTATTTGGCAAAGCTGAAAGAGTATCGGAAAGTACATCTAGTCGGTTCGGAAAATGATC
Source organism: Parazoanthus swiftii (assembly GCA_025403585.1). NCBI lineage: Eukaryota > Metazoa > Cnidaria > Anthozoa > Zoantharia > Parazoanthidae > Parazoanthus > Parazoanthus swiftii. The sequence continues at coordinate 353 of JAOBYE010151332.1, read as the reverse complement.
AGTAAATCATTTGAAGTCTTTGGAAATCTTCGGAAAACCTTCAGAAAGTGTTAATCATAAATATTTGGAAAGAATTGGTAGAATTTCGAAAACTTTTGAAAAATCAAGTTATATATTCAACCTTCAAGGCCAAATATTCAGTTAAATTTCTTTTCAAGAGTTGGTGTAAGATTTTGGAATGTAATCCCTAAAAATATTAGAAAACTACCTAATTTAATCTTCAAAAAATAAAACAAGCTGTCTCATTTTCTTCAGAGGCAGGCCCGTAGGCAGGGGGGGTGCGCGGGGTGGTGTTCAATTGCATTGGTTTGGGAAGTTGTGGAGAAGATGAGAACAACTGTGCAGTTTCCAGT
>JAOBYE010151221.1:0-18464 GCA_025403585.1 Parazoanthus swiftii | reverse complement strand
GCGCCGATTTTTTGTCGGCGTCAAAAAATCGGAGGTCTTACGACAAAAAATCGGCTCGTGTGTAGCGGCCTTTACATATCACCATTGAAATGCTTAATTGGATAGAAAGGGAAATGTTTACTAGATGATTGTTATTGATTTTGCTTATGGCTGTTTTTTTGCTTATTAATATTTATAATTTATATTTTGTTTTCTGATATCGACCAGATAAAATAACCCTTATATATGTGAGTGGTTGTCGAAAACGGCTCTCAATGTGCAGTGAGAACGTGGATCTTATTGAACCGTGAAATCAGTCAGACGTTTTTTGTATGTATAAGTTAAAGTGACGAGAAGTTTTTGTCCACTACTTTGTTAATTCAGAGTTAACAAGGCAAGATATACATTAAGAAGTTATACGCACATTGCGGTTACCTTACCTTTAAAAAAATTGTTGGATAAAATCTTCCGCTTTCAAAATTTACTACGAAAAGTTGCTACGTTATTATTATTATTAACGTACTCGCTCGTGATTAACATTGTTGTTTGACCGCAGGGCTGGCCAGGCTTCACTGGACCGACTGGCCCACCCGGACCACAGGGAGACAAGGTACGTCATAGGTGAACTATCCTGATACCTTGATTAAGCTTGCGTTTGTGATTGCATTTGTTAATTACATATACGTATGTGTTTGTGTTAATGGATTAAAAGAAAAGACATCTTAAGCTAATAACATTTTGACAGACAACGTAACATATGAAGGTATTGATCCTGATTTAATGTGTCCATACTGTTTTCAGGGAGACGATGGTCCGACGGGCAAGCCAGGCTACCCTGGGCCCAAAGGAAATTCGGTTTGTATCTTCGGTCAATCTTACCCAGTCTTCTTGACTCGACTCTCTCATATTTCTTTGCTCTTCAAGTGTGTTGTCATGGTTCTTGTGTGACTGTAAAGTAAACTCCTTGGTCCTTTGTTACACGTTTCCCGAAGGGTTACTCCCTTTTTTGAGCTATAAAGGAATGTGAGCGCCATACAAAGCGCCAGTTCTATTAAGAGTTTTAAGACCACATTGGAAACATTTTTATTTAAACAGTATTTTTATTAGCTGTATCCTATTGTTACTTTGCCCTTAAGTTTGTTTTTACATATTTACTTTATCTTTGTAACAGTGTCTTTGAATTAATGTTAGAAAAGGCACTTTAAATACTTATTTATTACTATTACTACTACTATGTGCAACGTTTTTTATCTGAAAATTGGGAACATATTTGACATTTTGGTTCAGATTGGTTGTTGTTTTGGGCGAAATTTTGGTGATGTGGCATATGGTGCACAAAGGACGTTTTTCACTCTTAAAAGGGCCGGATATAAATTTTAACCTCGGCGCTGAAAAAGTATTAAAGAGATTCGCATAAATTGGTCTGAAAACGGTTAAGGGTTTCACCTCACCAAAACATAGTTAATAGAGCGAACTGGTTATAAAACTTGGCCAGTTTCTTTGTTATCGGTTTTTGTTCTCTCCATCTTGTTGTTCGTTGGCCTTGACGGTGCTCAAAACACAAAAGGTATTGAAATGCATATGAGCAACTATCCAGTAAGAATATTTGTGCTCACACATTGAACGAAAAATGTGCACTGTCACGGTTCGTTCAATCTAAGACAAAGCAGCTATGTATACTCCTTTTGAAGTTTGTTGAGCTTCACAACCAGTTAGTTTTATGAACTATGATCAAAGTGATTCAGAAGTATTCCCCTGAGCGTTTCTTCTTAAAGATGTCATTTTCATGTTTTAGCTCCCGTATCTATTTAGCCGAGCTTCTTCCGCTCTGTGCAAAAACAGATCATATCCTTATCTAATGAAACCTTTGTCTCACGTACAGTACAAATTTCTGCTGGCTGTGTTATCCTGCTCGGTCCCATAATGATGTGATGCCTCAGCGGTTTAATATAATGTTGTCGTACTTTTAACACGCTACGCACCTCATGCAATTATTTGTTTTGTAATAAGGCTTCGTATATCTCGTGAAAGGTTTTGTAAGGAAACACGTGAAGCTCTATTTCCCGAAATATCCTTTAAGGTGGCTCGATATGGTTTTCATGTATTAAGTGCGTGCGCGGATACCAAGTGATCTGAGTGTAAAAAACCCCTAATTATTACCTTTATACCGTTTGAAAGCAACTAAGCGTAATAAGGAGGTGTTCAATTGTACTTAGCATCGCTTGATAAACGTTGTTTAGCTGAGATTGTAGATTAACACATTTTTCAAAAATACTAATTTTCCCTAATTTTTTGTTTGTATTGCGATTTTCTCCGAACTCCTTCAGTGAAATTTGCTGAAATTTTTTACAGCACTTAAGTTTGTCATGCTTATTCAACAAAAACAAGAACATGGAATTCTTAACCTTGGAAGTCCCGCTATTGGAAAAAATGTGTTTTTTTTTGTAAATGAAAATATATTCAGCGTGCAGTTTTCAATTAAAAAAAGGGCTTAGAAGCGGATGGGCAATCACTTTAACCTGCAAAGTTTTAAAAAAATTCACCGAAGGGAACGCGAGAAATGTCCATTGAAAAATCGTCCGACAATTTTTTTTATAAAATCAAAATGCAGACTCGACAAGATCGACAAGTGCGCATGTGCTGAGTCCAGATCGCTATACTAAAAAAGCTCGCTCTCCCATGCACATGCGGTGATAAAACCATATCGAGCCACCTTAAGCCGACTACTGGAAAATTCTTGGAAGCTACAAAAAAACTAGCTGTTACCAAACGAAGAAAATGAATTGATCTTGGAAAGAGAAAGCTTGGGCAATGCAAACAGTTTTAGTTCTAGTGTAACGTTGTTACTATTTTTTGTAACACAACCTGTTTCCGTTCATAGGGAGAACAAGGTCCTCCGGGTCCCCCGGGCCCCGAAGGAGAACCTGGGCCCAGGGTAAGCATTCATTGGCCAGTTGTACAACGACAACAAAGCTGATTTTGAGTGTGCATGACTAATGGACCGCATCACACGAAAGGGTAGCTAATTAACTACGCAATAGGGAGTGTCATAAAGCACCTCTGTGTACCTGTTCTTCGGCTGATTGTTTATTCAAGCAATGACAGTAATATCATCCAGTGCCTTGTTCAAAACCCAGCCATCCTAAACAGAGGAGTTGCATTACGGGTGTTCACAGTTAGAAAATAGTGAGGTGTTTATCTGCTCTGATTGACCAATTAGACAAAGGCAATAGCACAACCCAACATTATATTACAAAACTTAACCGTTCTAAACAAAGGAGCTGCATAGTGAATTTTCACGGCAATAAGAATATACCGAGACGCTTAAATTCTCCAGAGGGATGTTTATGAAGCACTTCCGTGTATCTTCTCTCTGAGTAATCACACAACGACAATAATTCTATCCAACACTTTATATGCAAAACTTATCCACTCTTAACAAAGAAGCTGCAATGTGAGTGTTCACAATTTAGGAAGAGTGTACTAAGATGTTTGACTGCTCCAGATGGAGGGTCTTGAAACATCTTCGCGTGTCTTTTTTGTCTTTCATTGAGTACTCAAACGATTATAAACCTTCCAATAATACCTTACTACGGAATTAACCATCAGAATCAAAGGAGATGCATTGTGAGTGTTCACAATAAGCATGTGCTGAGGTGCTTAACTCGCTCCAGAGGAAGATACACGTACCCACTCTTCTATTTAGTAATCTAAAAATGAGCAATAATGCTATCCAACACATTATTACAAAACCTAATTATCCTAATACAAACTTGATAAATGGTTTTTGACAAAAGTTTGGAAGTTTGTTAAGCAACTGATTGCTTTGGTAACCGTGGCTGTTTCTGTTTCTAGGGTCCGGCTGGCTTAATTGGAGACAAGGGTGATCGGGTAAGTTGGCTTGGAGTTGGAATGAACCTTTTTTAACGCTCAATGACGTCAGTTTTATTAGAACAATACAGAAAGCAGAAAAATAGTGAGTTGCTTAACCAAGTTATTGGAAAAACCCCAGAAATTTTTATAATCATAGATAACCTTATAAATTTTTGCATTAAAAACGATGTGAAGTCTGTCGTACATTCAGTTTGATAAAAATATATTCTTTTTTTTGTGCATAGAGGTCATTCAGTAGTTCATACTTTATCAATAATTTTACTCGCTTTCGATTAATAAAACATTATTTGTGATATGAATCCATTCTTAGGCTAATGCTGGACGTTCCTAAAGTTTTTTGAATTGCAGGCTCAAATATTCTTAAAACTGTTTTTGCCAGTTTTGGGAATTGTGCCTGTATAAATTCATCCAAAGGCTGTTTTCGCATCCACATAAGAAGATACACCTCTCTTCCTTGCCTTACAATACAACAATACAATACAATAAATAAACTTTGTTTAACCATTTTTCGTCCAGTTCAAGTATAAATGTGAATTACATTTTAAAATATTTTAAGACTAATAAAACACAAAGGTAAAATATTACATTTTTTATTGCTTTTAGTCAAAGGAATCGCATATATTTCAAATAGGAACTGATCGCTTATTTGTTCATTCAGATATCAAACCATCTTAGTTACAAATCCAGTCCACCGTCGTTAGATAAATGATTTGAAGCAAATGGAAGTTCATAAATAATCAATTGCAATTTAACAACACTTGACATTCAACTTAAGTCAATATGTATACCAAACGTTTTCTCCCATCACGTAAAATAAGATGTGTATTTAATACCGTTATAAGCTAAAGTAATTAACATCTTGATTTATATTTCTGTTTGATTCTAGGGTGGACAAGGACCAAGGGTAAGTGACTTACTGACGTTGTTCTTGTTAGCCTGCCGAACATGTTAGATGTGTTCTGAGGCGAAATAGCAAGTGCTTAATTTCGCGAATTGGCTTTTGCTCTCGCTGATCTTGGCGTCTGGTAATCAGCCTGCATCTGTTTTCAAAGCTGCGACGGATCTTGTTGTAAAACTGCTTAATGTTTGTGCAGCTGCTTACTTAAATTAAAGAAAAAGGTGTCTGAGTTTCCGCTAACTAATTCACAAATTTTGTTTTGTTTGCACGAGTTCAATAAAGAGTGGAAACTATCTTCTTACTTCAGATTTACAATGTTTCCAGCCAGCTTACACTTCATTTTAACAAAAGCAGCATAAATAATTGCTTATCTTCAAGGGGCGCTCTTGTTGTCACAGGCTCATTCAGCTGGTTTACTTTTTCCGATTTAGCGTCAGATTATATTCGCTAGACCTCGCGTATAATTGTATGTTCCATCTCTGATACTATTTTTCTCTCCTGTTTGTTTGTAGGGAGACATTGGCCCGCCGGTAAGTAGGACACGTATATACTCACATTACTTACGTGGTCAAAACGACTGAATCAGCCTAGTTTTCACGTGCGACGCAAGAAAAAACGCAGAAAGTAAAGCAGAACAAGCGTCCCATTAAAACGAACCATTAAACAAACAAAGGAACTGCGAGTTACCAGAGCTTCGAAACATACTTCTGCCTCCGCCATCTCGTCTACTCATGCATATAAGACCCCAAAGGAAGCTGGGAAAAGTGCCTTCATTGGTTGATAAAAAAGGCCATAAAAACATTCCTTGCAAGAAAAAAGGGAAACGTTTAGATACTTTACTTGCACTTGCTTCTCTTCTTGTTTCTGCGTCAAACCCACCTACCGATATTTCTACTGCTTTTTCATTCCAGAATGAGAACTTCCTTGTAAACGTGCTATCGGTAAACACAACTTTCTTCTATCCCAATTCAGGGGGAAGCTTGCTACAGTTTATGATGTGGTATTTCAAACAAAACAATATTTCCATACCACGTCTGTTTGGATCAAAACTCTGTCTTATGAAACACAATATTCGTTTGGTGCTTTTAGAATAGTGCGAAATTCTGCATCTAGACTGGCTACAAAAGCTTAAAAGTTGTCAGTTTAAAATATAATTTCTGGGGAAAAAGCGATTTTATTTACATTCCGACTGTCCGTCATTAGCTTCTCATGTTAGTGGTATTACAATTTTTTTTTGTAAACTATCTATTTCTAGAACATTCCCGGTTTTAAACTTACAGTTATAATATATTTGAAAACAGAGAAAAATTGAAAATTTCTTTAAAATTTATGATTGCAAAACTTTGCTGATACCATACTTTTGTTTTTGCTTTATCTCACAGGGACCTCCAGGACCACCGGTATGTTTCATTATCATTTTCGCCTTCTTTTAAATACCGACCAACCTTCACTCCTTTACGTGACATTTTAGGGCTTTATAGTTTTTTCTCTGATTGTTCATAATGTTTTATTATTACAAACATAACAAGAGGTCTCGATTTTTTAGTTCATCTGTCCACTATTGTGTCTCGCTTTTAACTCTCATCGTAAATCTCCTGCTAGTTGGTAAAAAGAGAACTGCATTTATACTTTAGTTGTTCACTTGCACGTCGTATATATTACTGTTAGACATAGCAATAATAATCTAACATTTGCTTTTATCGTTTCTATTCTCTTAGGGACCACCCGGCGACGGAGTAAGTACATTAGTTGTTTGAAAATGCTTTGCTCTTTGATGTGTGCTCACTATATAATAAAAGTAAATATTATTAAAAAGGATAAAATGTTGTTAAATTTGACTAAAAAAACAAATGTTTTCATCACTGAAAATAACTATAAAATGTCGAAAAATAAGTCGTTTTCACGTCAAACTCAATTCCTTTTAGGCTTTATAATATTATATAATTTATATACTTTGCTCTTTGATGCGTACTAAGCCAAACGAATCTATACAGGGTAACCCAACCGACCTTTATTTGCCAATCCGACGATCTTCTGGATTTTCAGTATTCCTTGAGATGAAGTAAAGATTTTGTATGCGAAGTTACTTGCGTGACTAAATAGTGACGTTTTCTTGTAGAGTGCTATTTTGGACCAGATGATCTCGCGAGCATCCAAGGGTCCGGGCAGGAGGAGGAGGTCGGTGGACGATAAGGAAGAGAACAGTGAAGAAGAACCAGAGGAAGAAGTGATGGGATCCATCAACGCGCTCAGATCTGAAATCGAGCAGATCAGGCGGCCATCGGGCTCGAAAGAAAACCCAGCCAGAACATGCAAGGACTTGCTACTGTGCAACCGCGCCCAGAAGAACGGTTTGTACCTTGTTTTGTGATACAGACAGTTTGTTTGTGACTAATAACGGATAGAAAACAGCAAGTGTAAGACTAGTGCAAGTCGCCCGTATATTTTTGCAAAACATGTAACATTCGTTCGTTCTGATGGCGAGCAAACTGTGTGGATTTTGAGTTGGAACTACACAATAAAAACCTGAATTTTCAAAATACTAAGCTCCAGTAGATTAAGATAAGGTCCGATTCAAATGCAAGCGACTACTTAATGAAATTTCATTAATGTTTAGAAAATGCAAAACCGGGAAAATAGTCATAAGCATCATTCGAACAAGGTGAGCATTCGAACTCATGCCTGGCTGGAGAAAAGAAGTAAGGAATATCTAAGTAAGCGGTAAGTTTAGTTCATGCCGGACATCCTTTCCAGTTCCTTCAAGATTTATCCCCCCCCTCACCCACCCCTCCACGATTCCATGTTTGTTGTGACGCTTTGGAGTGGGCACCCTCTCTCATCAGGTGCTATGAGCTCCATCTCTCGGGAGCAGTGAGCCCCTTCTCTTATCAGGAACCAGTTAAGTCAGCTAAGGTTGCAGGAGCGTCATATTTTCCATACTAGAGAATCTCAAAGTAAGAAAAACGTGAACATTACCGAGAATGTTACAAAACAGTAGACGTTATTACAGCATGCAACGACTTTATGTTAGAATTCAACCTGCTTGCCATCTTTCAATTGTCGTATTTGCAAAACACAGCGCGGAAAGCTCAATTTGTGTTTTCATAGTGAAAGTGAAAATTGAGTTATTAACTATTTCAATCACTTCGTGCGGCTTGAAAATAAAGTATTGAAGTTTTCACATTCGCAAAATATAGAGAAAAGGACCAACAACAACAATAAGATGTCATATTTAATATACAAAAAAGTATCACAACAACTTGCTAATGACAAGGTGTAGTGGTTGGGCACCCGAATTAACTATGGAAGCTAAATTGAGGTAATAAGTGTTGAGTAATAAGTACATACGACTATACAAGTGAAACTCTCTCAATTATGCATTTGGGTAAAAGCGCGCCTAATGAATGTTTTGCCATCTTTTCTCAGGTTTCTACTGGATTGATCCGAATCACGGCTGCCCTGGGGACGCAATCAAGGTGTACTGTAACTTCACTGCTGGTGGGGAAACCTGCATACATCCAGACAAGAAACATAAGATGGTAATTATTATTGATCGACTTCTGTACAGCCAATCTACTGTGTTTCCTCTATTAAGCCTGCAGCCTCATTTAAGTAAGACCCAAGTTCGAGGCGCCAAACATTGAACACGCCCCCAACCTTTAACAAATCCCCGGACCGAGGCGCCAAAAATTGAACACACCCCCAGCCTCCAACAAGTCCTCAGACCGAGGCGCCAAAAATTGAACACACCCTCAGCCTCCAACAAGTCCCCGGACCGAGGCGCCATAAATTGAACACGCCCCCAGCCTTTAACTAGTCTTTAAGACCGAGGCGCCAAAAATTGAACACACCTCCAGCCTCCAACAAGTCCCCAGACCAAGGCGCCATAATTGAACACGCCCCCAGCCTTTAACTAGTCTTAAAGACCGAGGCGCCAAAAATTGAATACGCCCCTAGCCGCTAATAAGCTCCCACAGCTAAGGTTTGCACTTTTCTTTATTAAAAGTTGTGTATGTTTCAGTGCAGCAATATCAGTGTTATGCGACGACAACTTGCAGCTGTGTGCATGATTAACATTAACATTATGACTTGCGTTTCGTTTAGCAAGTCATAAACTGCCTAGTTTTGCTAAAGTATATGCATGAGTTATTTTTTCCTTTTCCCTTGACAGGCCTTATGAATAAAATAGCTTATTAACTTCTGAACATCGAAATTTTTCTTAAGTCTCCAGTCACTAAAATGACCCACCTTCTAAAAAGCCCCCACTCCAAAAGCACTGAAAAAGTAAACCCCCCGGGGGGGTATGGCTGAGTCGACTATTTGGCTTTTTGATTAATTGGTTGACTGGTCTTGCTAATCGTTACTGTTCTTGTTTCTGCTCCAGGCTCCTACGAAAAAATGGGTTAAAGTGGAGGGCGCAGAGTGGTTCAGTGAATATGAAGGCGGGTACGAGGTTGGTATCACTTCGTTGTGCTTATGCAGTGCCACCCTTCTGTTTTCTACATTTCAAGGTTTAAACACGAAGAACTTACGTGACTCAACCAAATTGGAAATTGTCACTTGCTGGATATACCCCGTCCTCAAAAACGCGCGCACATCAGTCCTGTCCGGGAGAACGTCAGCCGAGCTCACAAACTTGCGAAAGGGAAGAAAATAAACAAAAGACAAGGTTTTATCATACCAGGTTTTTTATCTTGCTTTACCTATATGAAAGATTAGCTGCGTAATTTTTCGGTCAAAAATAGTTGCCTACTTGAAACTTTGACTACTGCAAAACTGAATCCAACTTGAAAATTTGGCCAGCGTTTATTTCATTCTCCCCCGCACGCAGGCGCAGTCGTTATTCTGACGTTTTGCGCGCACACAATATGATATTGGCCCTCTTAACTTAAGAGTTCTTTTAATTACAAAAGCAATCTTGAGGAAAAAGTTGTCTAAATTTGCATTTTGTTATCTCAGGTTTCTTACAAATCTATTGGCAAGACCCAGCTCAATTTCCTGCGGTTACTGAGCGAGAAAGCTGTCCAGAATTTCACGTTCACGTGCAGCGGCCCTGTGGCGTGGTATGACAAGAAGGCCGACAGCTACGAGCGGGCCATCAGACTACAGGGCGCCGACGACACGGAATATGGCTACAAGAAGAACAGATACAACCTGAAGGTGTTACACGACGGCTGCAAGGTAAACCGGAATATGTATTGTTCGCGGGGAAAGTTTGCTTTGGTGGGCAGGGGTATCGTCCGTACTAAGAAAATTTTCAAGGGGCATTCCAGCTCTCTAGATGAATAATCTTTGTTCAAATTTCTTGGTGTATTGATGGCTGATTTTGCAATTTTCAAGTAAAATTCAACGAACGGACAAAGTAGCTTCGTTGGGTCGTTGTTCGTGGGTGCAAACACTTCAAAATTAGGAGATTTTTTGTAACTCGACCGTACAGGACGAAATTTGCAATCCCCTCTAAATTGGGTTGGTTGTGCACTATTCCACATGAAAAGCCAAAATACCCGCCAAGTTCTCCTCGAGTGCAGAGGAGTAAGATGACGTCATACGTTAAAGTTACAAGGATTTGTTTACGGGGAAGCGGAGGGGGGAGGGGTACTCCGATTTGTTTGAGATCAGAGCTGCTTATTGCTGGGTTAAAATTAGAAATCCAGTGTTTTATAGAAGGTCGCTTTGGAAAAAAGAGATAAGAATTTTTATAAAAACGCGTATCTTTGGGCAACTTCGTTACGAAGGAGGAGAAAAACTGATAAAAGATTTTTAAAATAAACAACAGAACGTGACTTCATTCCTTTAGTTTTGGGTTGTTACTCCAGAAATTGGTAAATGTTCGAGTACTGCAAGTGCTAGCAGAGGATTATTTCAGGGCGTTGTTACAAATTTTCCTAGCAAGCATCATCGACACTGAATCAATCAAGAGTAACACCGACCTCCCCCCATCCTCCTCCCCCTAGGGTTGTTCGACCGTAACACTGATACTAACAAATTTAGTCGTAGGAATGTATGTGTATATATGTGCATGTGCACGCGTGTTTGTGTGTATAGAGCAATTTTCGTTTGACCTTGAAATAAACTGAACACCCAAACAAAACGGATACAGAGCTCGAACGACGTTTATTGGCTGTGCTGAACGTGAGCAGGAGCGCGCTACTATGAACGTGGGGCACTTCTGATTGGCTTGACGAACTGGGCGCGTGCAAGCACGGGAATTGCGCCATCATTGTGTTCGTTGTTTTTATTTCATTGGACAAACGAACAGAGAGATGGAAATCCACGACAGAATTTGTGTTGGTAGCTTTCCTGCCATTGGTCGATGAAACAAAAAGCGAACAATTTGCAAACACTTTTTTCAAGGTCAAACGAAAGTCAGTCTATTTGTGTATGTGTATGAGAACATATTTTAGTTTCTGGTGTGTGTCCACATGCGTGTGAGGTTGGCGTTGGGGGAATCGCAAGTTGAGCAATCTTCTTAAACTTTTCCCTTACTTTCACAACGTTGTCAAAAAGGGATTTTGTTTCAAACGGGCAATAGCGCGTAAATCCTTTCCATGAACCTGTAAACGGTTATGTTTGGTTTGTAGGACGTGTTCTTGACTATTTCAGTTTGTGGGGGAAGAGGTCGGGGGAAAAGATTTACCAACAATTAAGAAACCGTAAAAAAAAAGTAAATCTTAAATGTAACACACGCTAGACGTTGCGAAGTACGCACGTTTCTTTACAATCTATGTTTTCCCTTTAGAACCAGCAAGATGGCAAGTCAGTGTTTGAAGTAGAGACAGAAGATCTTAATCAAATGCCCATTGTGGATTTTGCCCCCGGAGAAATGAAACCAACGGACGAGTTCGGATTCGAAGTTGGACCAATCTGTTTTAGTTAGTTTTTTATTGACCATACTTTTTAAGGGTAGTCGCTTGATCTAATATATTTTGTTTACTTTCTAAACTTTTGAAAACTCAGTGATATCCCAAGCACGAGAGATTTGACTCTTTTCATCCCACTTTCCGCTAGAGGCTCGAGTCCTGTATTGAATTGATGAAAAACAACCAGGCCCACGAGATGGACAGCAACTTGTACCAAGGTGATATGTATTAAAACGTGACTGTGTAAATCCAAGTTCGTGGTTCCAATAAATTTGAATTCACCCAATTTTGAATCGATGTGATATAATGCACTTTTGTGAATTCATAGTGAGGACTTTGGGAATAGAAAGTATAACTGGAAGTTTTTTGTCCACAACTCATGCAGTTCTTGTCTGTTTGGGAGATATCGTTTGAGCTAAATTAAAAGATCTATTGATATTAAAGAGTTGCTGTAAACCCAGATCTCCTGTGACTGTAGATTATATCTTGTGCCAACTTTGCCGTTTTCAAGAAAGATCTAGAGTCCTCGTGACGGAAATGCTGAAACATCGGCAGTTGTTGTAGGTTGTCCTCCATTTTCCCGTCTGACCGATCTGAGAGAAATGTTCTGGCCATTATTGGAAAGGTCAAGGCGCGCCAGCATGGATTACTTGACCCTCGCCATGGCTTGCTTAAGGTCCTGTTACACAAGGTAGTTTCTTTCTCGCAACTGGCAACGCAACGCCGTTGCGAAGCGAGTTGCAGGAAACTTTTGAGAGTAACACCTTCTTTGTAACTTGCTACGCAACGAGAACCTGCGAAGCAAGTTGCATAAAAGTTGAACAATCTTCTTTTGCTACATTGCGAAACCAGTTGCAGTCTACTGCAACTTGCAAAGTCACTCCTTAAATATTTACGCTTTTTTCCGGTAAATCTAAGCGGCTCGAATTCATGGATTAGAAGGGTCTATCTGACTTGATCTTCTTCCGATAGTTGTCGCGTTTCGTTTGAGAACATACCGATGGGGACTTCTAGACGTGACAAATGGAAAGTGTCCTATTACTTAGTTGAAACCAGATAAATGCTTAATCGATACATCATTTGCTGGAGATACAAAATCATTTATATTGTAGTACAAATAACTAAAACAACATAAACACTCGCCTTCCGCTATAAAATTCTTCTTTCTAAGTCAGATTAACGTTTCGATTGTTTACAGTACCATGTGTAACAACTGTTGCAGTTTGAGAGTTGGATTCAAAGTTTACACACTGGTTCTTGCTATCATCATCATCATCATCATCATCATCATCATCATTATATAAATAATAATGATATAAGTAATAGTAATGGCAATAATATTGTATAAGGCTGACGCAGAGTCATATCATATTCTTCTGTTTTCGTCTCTCACTTCGTCGTTCGATCCACATGTCGGAAAAAATGGTTTGTATCCTAAGCGGGACCCGAACCCACATCTCCTAAAGTACTAGTCAAGCACGCTAACTTCCACACCATCAGGACCACCATGCTGGCAACACAGCGATATCTTTTGGTGAGTAATGAGACGTGAGGGTCCTCGGATCATCCGGTGTATATCACATCTCCCTAGACCCTCTTTCGAGTTTGGCACACATCGTGTAAGTTCTGAGTAACTGGGCAGACACAGCACAGAGTCATATCTTATTCTTCTGGTCTCTTCTCTCACTGCGCCGTTCGAAACACGTGTCGGAAAAAATAAGTTTATGTCCAAAGCAGGACTCCAACTCATATATCGCTGTGTTGCCAGCATGGTGGTCCCGATGGCATGGAGGTTAGCATGTCTGACTAGTAGTCTAGGAGACGTGGGTTCGAGTGCCGCTTAAGCACTTTTTTTTATACTTAAGCAATTTTTTTCAGACATGTGTGTCGAACGACGCAATAAAAGAATAAGATAATAATATTAATAATATACAGTTCTCAAAAATGCATTGTGCTAAGATCTCAATGCTTTTAATTTTCTTACGCGCACTTGGTTGTCACAGTTAACAACTACAACAATCCTCTTTAATGACTTTCCATGTATCATACATACATTAGTTACACACTTGAATAACATTGAAATTCAATTTACATTAAGTAGTCAGGCAAACCATATTTGAAAACTTATCTGTTCGTAAAGAAGTTCTTAAATCGTTCTGTGTTGACAACAGGCCTCTTCGAATGTGGCCTTCTCAGGTTGAAGTTTGTTTCTTTTCCTTTTGGCAGCAAGGTTCTCATTGGGTGACCGAGCTCGCTTTTTAGTTACCGATATATTTGGTCACTAACTCATGAACCGACAATATTAAACGTGGAACATTACATCTTTTTATGGCATCTGTTAAGGAATCTCTGTACCGTCGACAGATCGGACTGGTTGGCAGCATATACCGAGAGACCGTACGCGATTTATGGCAAAACTAAAGTTTTGAATAAGCAGTCAATTTCTTTCTGAGTACAGCCCTCTACGAAGACCTCTGAGGACAAAGAGGCATTTGTTAGCATCTTTTAGTTTTTCAGATAAGTGATACGAAAAAGTAAAGTTTGATTGGAAAGTCATGCTTCGTATTTTTAGCAAAGGAAATTCAGGAATGGACTTAACTGGGGTCGTTGAGATATTTTTTGCAAAGATGAGTGATTTGCATTTGGGCAGGTGGAACTCATACAATTTCTTGCTGACCAGGTTTTAAAGTGTTCAACATGTAGCTCTGACGGGTCTGGATGGTTTTTTTCTTACAACCACCACAATATTTAAGTCATCGGCGAACTTAATCAACAAAGTGTTGTTACTATTCTTGGCTTTCATGTTTGTGCCGGAGTTCTAATTAGTTTCTCTTGTCAGGGGCACAAACATGGCCGCCATGCCCTTTGTTATTTGAATTCCCGGTGATTGAGTGAAAACCAGCAATTGTCTGATTCTAGGTCGTTCATGAAAACAATAAATAGATGCGGGCCGCTGACTGAGCCTTGGACAGCGCCTTTATGTTTATAGACTTCCGCTCCCACACTTTCACACGCTCGTTTCCTTTTGTAGAGGAAGGTGATATACCAGTTGACTACACGCGGGTTCAAACAAGGCCATTTCTTAAGATTTTCTGCGAGAATATAGTGTTTCACACTGTCAATAGCTTTCGAAAAGTCAATACTGAACAGTCGAGAGCACAAAGAATGAAGTGTTGCATTGTCAACAAGGCGATGGTACAATTCCCTCCAGTACGATATGCAAAATGTGTGTTTGACCAGTTAAACGTGATGTGTTGTTTGGCGAATTTCTAATAATTTCAATAAAAGATTCTTGCAGTTACTGGAGTTGTATTTATTCCTCTGAAGTGTGGACGTTCGATGGCATTTTCTACTTTCGGTAGGGGTAGTATGTTGGCTTCTCTCCAGGAGGCATAAACCACTCTGAATTCTGTATTGAATCATTCCCGCATATAGTTGTGATGACCGGGGCAGACACATCTGTATGAGTTATATTATGGTTTCCTAGCTTCTGCTCCAGAAAGTCTTTTATGACTTTGAGTTAGACGTTAACCGTCAGCTTGAATTGCCTAATTGTAAAGTTTAAAAGCTCCAGCCTCTACAATAAAAGAGCTGATCTATTATCTATTATTCGATCTCTTGGCAACCCGAACTTTTCAGTCGTCGGAATGACGGAGTTGGGGCTGGGCCCGTGCGGTTGTAAAATCAGTCGCCTCCAAATAATGCGACGATGAATCAATTCCTGTTGGTGTCGTATTTGAGTAAATGTAGGGTTTATGGCCCGAACTAAATGTGAAGCTCTAAGTATGTCTGAGTCGACTTCATGTTTCTTTGGGTCAGATGATGAGAGAAGATATATGTGCTTGAACGATTCTAGCTCTGGCCTGCACAGTAAACAGAACGTAAATATCACCCGGATGCGTTTAGTCAAAAACACGTTGATTTACACGTTTCAAATAGTTTAATGATGCAATCTGTTTTTGTTACCAAATTATGATATAATCAAAATAAACATTTAAAATTATTAATAACGAAAGTCAATGATATCAAGCAAACGAAGAGCGAGACGCTGCTCCAGACTAGGAATGTACAATAACAAAAGTTAATTTCCATATTCCAGTTATTAATTTGCTTTGTTGAAAGGAGCCAGCGAGGTATGAACGAAAAAATAGAAGAAAGAAAGAAAGAACAATCATTTTGGTAAACAACCAGCGTGTTATCTAAAAAATACGGCTTTGAATGGCTAACAGATTGACTACTAGACCTTTATAAAAAGTTATCTTTAAAAAAAGCAGGCAGCACACCGAGCAAGAAAACATAACAATCAAAGAATGTGAATGAGGAGGAAACGTTTTGCCTCAAATTTGCGCCTCCTACTCGAGCTAAATTAACGTTAAAAGCTGTTTCGTAGACAACTCCTTCAGTTCGGCACAAACCATTAAATGGCATCTGCTATCTCTTCTCCGAAGCGTGCTGCAAGTCCAGTTTCTACTACTGATAACAAGTGGCAAACGACGCGTTCGACCATCCGTGAGAGAAACGCGTTCATGTTTAACAACCAGATGCTAAGCGATGTGACTTTTGCTCTGAAGGGGGAGCAATGGGTTCCGGCACACAAATATGTACTGGCTGTAAGCAGCCCAGTTTTCTTTGCATTGTTCAATGGAGAAACAGAAGAAAAAGACAATGTTATCAGAATAACAGACTGTGAGGAAAAACCGTTCCTTGAATTCCTTCGTTACCTTTACTCGGACGAGGTCGAAATAACCCGCGAAACAGTACATGATATTTTATACCTATCACGAAAATACTTTGTGCCATCACTAAGTGAAAAGTGTGCTGAGTATTTTGAGAGGGAACTTAATACAGACAGTGTGTTTCACATTCTACAGGTCGCACATCAGATCGATGTTGGTAATCTTGAGCGAAGATGCTGGCGTCTTGTGGACAGAAAGACAAGAGCGTGCTTATATTCTGAGGCGTTTTTGGATATTGACAGAGACATCTTGATAACTCTTCTCAAAAGAGATGGACTCATAATGACAGAAAGCGATCTTTTTCAACACGCCAAGCGGTGGGCTGAAGCGCAATGCAAAAAGGAAAATGTTGATGCAACAGGAAGAGAAATCAGACGCCATCTTGGTAACGCAATTCTTTATTTCAGGTTTCCACTCATGAAGCAAATAGACTTTGCAAGGACAGTTGTAAAGTCGGGAATACTCTCTGACAGTGAACTTTTATCAGCTTTCCTTGCCTTTAACAACGAAACAGGACCAATACAATTTTCAAAAAGACGAAGAGCCGGATCAATTTCTGTTTACGACCAAATATATGCAATTCGTACAGGACCTTGCACGTGTCAATGCCAGTGTCCAAAATGCAAACATACCAATGTGTAACGGTTTCGATTCGTGTCTGCAGTTAACATCCACTTCAGGTTAGCAATGCTTTTATTTTTAACTGGAAGCTGTGCTGCTTTTTGAATATCTTTGAAAGTCGATTCCTTTCGATGAAGGAGCTGAAGTTACTATTTGCCAGATAGTTAAAGTTACTAAACGCTTCATTTTACAATGCTAAATTTTATGGCGCGACAATTGAGTATTATACAAAAACAGCAACAATCTATGGTTTTGAAAGGCAATAGTCGTTCAACATATGAAAACGTCACTCGTTTTTATTTCTTGCCACCACTGGAGGTAAGACTTTTAACTCTTAAAAGAGTTAAAGGCTCAGAGTTGGTGATGCATAAAAACACTAAAACAGCTGGCCCCAATTAATTAAAAGCTGGACGATTAGTGCTATCCAGCAGAGACATTCTTACCTAGTGGATAAATAAGGGAACTAGTTGGCTTGCTTTAATATCCACTAAATAGCACTATCCCATCTGAACAGCACTATCCCGCATTAAACAGCACTATCCAGTACTGGACAGCACTATTTCACACTGGACTGCATTATCCCGACTGAAGTTTTACTCTTTCATCCCCCTGATAAACTTGCGGAACACGACGAAACGCGCGTTGAATCTTCGGATTTGTGTTTCCCATCAATTTTACTCTGCTTTTCTATCATTGATGAATTGCTGCAATGGGGACAACATTTCCCTTAAAACGGTTGGAGCCGCGACCTTGGCCGGTTGAATACCGAACATATGAAGATTTACCTGCAACCTGGCCTATAAACTACGTAATGTAAAACCAGACAGTTTTGGCGAGCCTTGTTCGTAAACATTAAAATGATTTTATTTTAACATTATGGGTGAGCCCATGAAAGTTCTTTTAACAAATTAAAATTTGTTCGCAAAATTTGAGCAAGCTTAGAGTCATGGATGCATGTATGCAAATCCGAGAGATTTTTTCTCGGCAGTTTTTTTGTGTTTTTATTTAAATATGATTAACTGCAAGTTATTTTAACTTGTAAATTATAAATTTGTAAATTGTTCATTGTAAATTGTAACTTATCACTTAAATTGAAAAAAATATAATAAAGAATTAAAAATAAACAACAGGAGCGAGAATTAAGAAGAGCAAAAACAGTAATCCAGGAATTATTTCCTACGCTGGTTATAGGTATTTATATTTGACCGTATTCAACGGACAAGAAAAACACGTATATTAGCAATATTTAGTAATTTAGTGGTTTGTATGTGACGTCATGAATCATCAAGAGTCGATGAGCGTTGATAAGAGTCCCACCCTTGCTCTCGTTCGACCGCTAACCCCGATGCACCCTCATCGACTTTCAAGCACTCTCGTCAAATAGCGCTGCGCAGTCATAACGTCACGAAATTATGACCCCCGCTGAGATTCGGACAAACAAATCGGCCTTTAAGAGATGGCATGGCGGCAACTTCG
>JAOBYE010151110.1:0-18465 GCA_025403585.1 Parazoanthus swiftii | reverse complement strand
TGGGTTAACTCTTAATAAACCTATAGAGTTAACCCAGGATTAGCGCTAATCGGGCTTTGAACAACTGGGCCCTGGTTTCTACAACGGACCTTTACGTAATAAAATTCTCGTTATACGTGTAATAAATTATTTTAAAATACGAAACACTGGGTATTGAGTTTCTGGTAATCTGATTGGCTCTCAACTCAAGGTCTAAATCATATATCGTGTAGTTTGTCCAAATATGGAAACTGACAATTTTGTCTTGGAAAATTTCCCCTCAAAATGGCCGAAACTCAGATCGGTAGAATATAAAGTTCGAGATATTTTTATCCATTGTATGGTATTTTATAAAACGCTTGTTGAATATGAGCTTATGATAGCCGACTGGGTTCTCTGCACCTCATTCTGCTATTCAAAAGCTCGTATCCATCGCCTGTTTTATGAATAATTGCTAATTTGTTGTTAATTATAGGGCTGCAGTTATGGCAGAAAACATGATCATCTCTAAATCCAATTCTAATACGTTCAGAGGCTTCCACGGGGCAGACCCGTTTTTTAAACGCAAAAGGAACGGTTTCTATTAACTGAACGTGTTGGAATACAACATTTTTCTAACGCAAATTTTTACCAGATCCATTCCCTCGTGGGTGCTAAAAGTGATGTTTATGTTGTATTAATGAGCCTGAATTTGACTGAGTAATGACTTTTAGCCCCCACAAGGGATGGATCTAGCAAAAATGTACGTTAGAAAAATGTTGCGATAGATCTGGTGGGAATAATGTATCCCATGGCATCCCTGGGTGGAACTGCCTTTTATAGGTCGAGTTGAGTGTAAAAACACTCGGACGTACTCGTGAGAGCCCCTGAAGGTGTGGAATAAGGGGAATTTTTCCCGCCATAACCACAGCGAAGAAGCCAAATAGCTCTTCAAGCAGTAAAGTCGTTACAGGGCCGTAGCAAGCCTTGGAAAACGGGGGGGGAGTACCGCCAAGAGCCAAAGGTGTGAGCCTTTTAGGGGGGTTCGGGGGCATGCTCCCCCGGGCCGAAATATTGAAAATTAGTTTGTCTAAAAACGTGTTTCCTGGGTTTTAAACGCCACTTGAAACAAAATCAGAGTGTCTAAAACTAGTAAAATATGACACGTTTTTCTCAAACTTGGAGCAATTTTCTGAGCTTGATACATTTGGTACATCTGGGGGGCACGGGCCCTCCGGCCCGACCCCTTGCTACGGCCCTGCGTTGGATCGAAACCATTGCTTTCGTGTTTGAAAGTGCAGGAGACTCTCAACGTCTTAGAATTTGATTTTGAAAAAAAATGTTTCAGGGAATTAGCTTCTAGCTCGTAAAGTCGGGTCCAAAGAAAACGTTCCTTTGTATTTAAAAATAACGACCCGTCCCGTGGAAGCCTCGGAACGTGTTCAGTAGTGCAGGATTTGGAAAGAATCGATGTTTCTCAGCACCAATAAAAACCGTTCTTTTCGTGTTTAACATTACCGGCGTGTCCCGTGGAGCGGCTGAATTTGCTAGAATTAATTTGGAGAAAAACCACGTTTCCCGCCATAACAGCATCTCCTAAAACCGGGAACGGGGAACGGTCAATATGAAGTTTGGAGGTGTGAGAATCTACAAGTTCTTCGAAGGCTGGGGGATTTGAACAACTGAGAATGCCAGCCGTCGCTGCTGATATTGTAAATATTGACCGTTCCCAGACCTTACAGATCGATCCCCGTTCGCTATTGCCCGTTTTATTAACGTCCAGCCCCTCCCCTGAGCCGGACAAGTTAATAGCTCTTAAAATGAGGTCAATATACGTCAACATACGTACATGTCCCGTGGGACTGCGTCGACGTGTTAGAACTGGATTTGAAGAGAATCATGTTTTTTCGTATTTGTAGCCGCATCCCGGACGTTACTAAAACTTGGAACAAGGAACAGGGAACCGTCAATATGACTCAGGGAACAGTCAATATTTCAATATACGCAGCAACGCTTGACGTTCACCCCAGCCTCCAAACAATTTGTTGATTCTCACACCTCCAAACTCATATTGACCGTTTCCCAAGTCATATTGACCGTTCCCCGACTCATATTGACCGTTCCCCGTTCCCGGTTTTAGTAACACCCCCCGCACCCCTGAGCGGAACGGCTTTATTGTTTTCAAATTGAGGTCGATGAAAACCGTTACTTTTGTGTTTCAAAAATAGCAGCGTATTCAGTGGGGCCTCTGAAGGCATTAGAATAGGACTTGCAGAAAGTCGGGTTTCCCTGCAGATCTACAAGCAACAAAAACGTGCAACTCGCAAGAAAAAGGAAAACGGAAATTTTAAAATCCAGTAGACGTCTTCATTGACGTACGCAGCGTCCTCATTAAGCTCCCTAGTTCAATATTAGAAAACGAATATACGTGTTACACAAGATTCCCCAAATAGGTCGAACGTCGAAAAAGATACAACAAATTTACAAACTTTGTCAGTAAACGACGTTGAAATTCTTTATAAAATTCTTTTAGGTTAACACACTGCATTTGTTCACACAAGTTGAAATTTTATTTTTAACAGTAACATCCAAGCACCGTCATTCAGTACGATAATGAAATTAGAAACTTCAGCCTGAACTTGTTCTTAGCCTGCTTCCAATTTTTGGGCAAAAAATAGACGTTCTTTAGAAAAAGAGTGAATTTCCAATAGCAAAAAACACGTTTGTGTATAACATCCGCTCACAAACTTTTTGGGTCTTCATGACTTTGCGTTTCGCGACTTTACACAACAGATCTAAAAGTAAAGGAATTTTAAAATTAACTACCGAAGACGGACAACAAATTATCAATATGAGTTAAGTTTTGTGAAAAAGTTAAATTTTGTTTATTGTTCATAACACTCTTTTCGAAGTAGAAAACCGTGATAAAAATCCTTTAAGATCAAATTTTCTTACTAAAAAAACTTTGGATCACGCCAGAGAGACCTTTCGCAGCCGAAGTAGAAAAACAGTTTGCTACAAGACTGCTCATACACCCCGACACCCCCCTTTCATAAAAATAACTTGTTGGTTTCGGTTTAGCTTGAAGGTTATTCCAGGTAATCGACATTTGTCCCTATTTCAACTCTTTCTTTAACAATATCTGTAAAATAGCACATATTTATGAGGTGAAATAAAGTACTTGTTGTGCGTCTTGATAATTTTAAAAATGGAAATCTCAATTTTTACAACTGATACTCTAAACTGATTGATGGCAATCAACCATAACATGCATTTCATAGGGGTCCCGCTACCTTAGAACGTGGCGCCCTGTGTACTCAAGGCATTTTGTCAGCGTTTACGCAGCTGTACGAGTAAAAAAACTGTAAAAGGCAATATATCAAGGTTTTCCTTGATCGAGAATGACCATGCACCATTTCAGTTATCCAATCAAGGCTTTGCCTTAGATCACGTGATAATATGGTTGGCTGATTGATTCTGATGCCAACTAGAACACTTTTTTTAAGAATTAACATACATACATGTGTTCCCATTTGCCATCCGGGTAAAGCTTAAATGGGTATTTGTCTCACTGTCGCCGGAAAATAACAGCACCCGAAGCGTTGAAAGTCGCCGGTTTCCCAACTAACTGTTATTCACTTATTGCCGCGAGTAATTTAGTTCATGACTGTGAAGCTACTGAGAAAGTTTCAGGATGAAAGGTAGGATTAATGATCAATATACACTGACTACCCCGGGGTATGTGAGTCTAGTGGTATTTGAATGCATTGTAGAATATAATTCTGTTGTACTATGTGATGCGCATTTTGCTTATCCGTATTGAAAAAGCATCGGTTGCTGAGATTTCGGTAAATCATATCATAATTGACCACACTTTCAAGACTTCGTTTTTAAATAATTTACGTTCTCCTACTTCAAGTGAAAACAAAACAAAAGTAATGTATATTCTGCCGGCTGACTGGTGGGATGGTTTTAAATGACATACATTTAGTAAACGAAAGAGAGTCTGGCAGATTTCAAACTTAACTAGGCTCGGCAAAAAGCATATATCACGATCAAAACGGAGTTAAATACTTCGATGGATTTATATATTTAAAACGAAGAAAACTTAGCAGAACGCTGTTCAATGTGCACGAATGCATACGCAGTTTGCGGTGATAAATAATTGGAGCCAGTTTGTTTTTCAAAATCGAACTGCCGCGATATCCGTCGCTACCACCAGTTCATCAGCCCGGGAAGTTGAAAACTGTCTCGAATTATAAATCGTTCTAGATTGTTTTACAATGTCTCAAAAGTGAAGAAGACTATATTTTGGAAAGGCCAACTCACTTCATTACTGGAACAAACACAATGCAATCTTGTTTTTGAATCGGATGAATATAAGATATGTAAGGACTCCTGAAAACAATAAGACCTTATTAGTGATCTTGTCAAAAGGCACGGCTATAGAATATTCTAAACTATTTAGATACTGCCTTAAACCCGCACGCCGTAACAACTTATAAGAAACAAATAAATAAATTTAAAGTTTTCTTGAGTGATCCATTCGTGGGCGAGTCACTCAGCTACAAGAAGATATTCTTTGTCGCGCACGTGAAAACACCGTCCCGCGTGGGGTCATGAAATCTGTGGTTACATCATGGCGCGTAACGCACGTCATATTAACTTCAAATTATATCCAGTTACAAAAGATCTTTAATCTTTATTAAGTTTCAAATAGCAAATCTTTGGCACAGAAAAAGGGTCCTTTTCGATTGAAATCAAATACCTTTAAAAAAATCGACAAATATATTCTCGAAACGAAGATATCAATTTTTAAATATGACAATTACGCTGTTGGGTTACAAATTTATGCTAATTATTCTTTGCAGGATATTTTTGAAAGAATAAATTATAAGGGAAATTTATGCCTGGTCACGTGACACCACAATTACGCTTTGCTTCCAAGCTCTGTGCGGTAGTGGTGTTTTCTTTGGTACCGTTTGGAAATACAACGATAGTTTGGGAAATGTTTGTCCTAAATTGCTGAAATATCGACTCTTTGTTGTCTTATTAACTTGAGCGGGCCCTTTTGTTTATGGTGTGTGATATTAATAGCGTAAATTTTGGAAGCAATGGCGAGTGAAACGAAAACTTCGATTATGACCGTCAAAGTGGAAAATGGGAAGAATGGAGAACCAATGGAGGTTCTGGATGAAAAGCCCAGACACGTGTCGGGAGAAAGTGACAGCGAAGAAGAATATCATGGTCAGCAACATAGCTAAAATTGTTTTTTGATATTACTGCGACTTTAATGCTATCTGGGAGCATGAAATGATTTACTTCTGACTTCTGTTGTTTCAGAACCGGGGATGCGAGTCGGAGAAGACTACCAAGCCATGATTCCGGCATTTGTTGTTGGTAAGATAAACCACAACATTTTTTTGATATTGCTAACCTACAGTAAACTAATTTAAAATCTAAGCAGCGACGGTTTCGATTTGCTGAAATGTTTTTGTCAGTTTGGCGATCTTGATTTATACATGTGTATATATTATCCGATCATGTCTGCTGCGACATGTCTTCGATCACACTGGCAACCTATTCGTCTTTACCTCAAAGCCTGGAGAACTATCTCTAGGATTTTATGAAATTCGCTTGACTTTAAAACAAATATGTTGTAAGTATTTAATTAATTATTGCTTGTTTTATTTGTATAAAGAAGTTTTTCTCTCCTGCGAAACAGTCTCTTTATAATCAAGCACATGCTTTGTTTGAGCAATTGCAAGCATTAATTTCTTTGATATAATAACTTAAAGACGGATTTTTCCGATTTTAATACTTGATTTTTCAGTCTTGGGTATGTTACAAGTTCTAAGAAAGATCTTGGAATAATTATCTGGATAAACTAGTCTGCATTTTGGTCTGATATCCATTTGTTTACACTTTGAAAACTGGGAAGAAGAAATCTAATTTTGTCAATTGTACCAGATCACGTCCACAGTTGTGGTCTAAAACACTTTGAAACAAACTATTTTTCAATATTAGTTTTTGAAGCTGTACTTAAATGTTTGGAATGCTAGAGTAATCAATAATTAATTATAATGAAATATTTTTTATTCTCATTCAATTTTTTCTTATGAATTATTTTCAGGCTGGTATACAGTTGATCAAATTCTTCTGGAATAGAAACACTTAAGTTTGGTAAAATTCCCTCTATCCTCTTGAAACCTCAAGAAATAAATTGATTATTGTGAGATGAATTCTTACTGCTTGATTAAAACATGTAATAAAATATTTGATTCCATTTTTTGTGTAAACGTGGTAACTAGTCTGACAAATTTGGTTAAGCATAAGTTTCAAGAGCATTTTACAAAGTTCTGGGTCTGGTTGAACATTTTTAAAAGCCTGATTAGTGCTAATTGTGGATTAACACTTAGTAAAACCCATAGATTTAACCCAGGACTAGTACTAACCAGCCTTTGAACAGCCAGGCTCTGGTATACAATGAATGTACATGTATTTGTGCCAGTTCTTATTCTCCATATGTTCAGGATCTGTTGCAACCAAAATGATCACTAAAAAAATCCAGTTAAATTGCCCATTTTCGAATTACGCTCGACTGCCGACAAACAAAAGAAATAAACACATGTATGAAAAGTGAGCACCTAGCCTCAACTTGAAGGTTCTGTTAGGAAATGGGTTATTGCTGTATCCCATGTTTTTACACTGATATGCTTTATAAAATAATATATGAAATCATTACAAACCAAACTAGTTTGATGATGAGCAATTTTAATGTTTTGCATCATTTCAAAGCATTTCTGATCAAAGCATTATATTGTTGGGTGAAACATGTTGGCCAACATGGTTTACTGTAATTTGTTTCCTTCTCTTATGGAATTACAGATAAACAGACCCTAAAGACTGATCGACATCACAATGCATTGCTAGTTTGGTCCCCAGCTGATGAATTAGCTGAAAACAGATGTAAGTGTACATGTACAGTTAGGAGAGGCAGTAAGGCTGAAAGGTTTTACAGATTGGCATTTTCTGTCTTACTATTTTGTTCAAGTTGTAGATTTTAAATATCATTTCTGTAGTGAGTGCAGTGGATTCAAATTTGGCAGATTTTTGACATAATTATTGTATGTCTTGATCATTTTGATGGATTTGTTTACCCCATTTTACCTCTCTGTTGGTAAGAATATTCAAGGAAATATTCCATAATGATGAGCTAACTATAGCACAATGATAAATGGCTGCCAAATTTTGCCTCAGGCCAGTAGATTTCATGAAACACTAACTTTTCTGCCTTGTGTAATTTGCAAGAAACACACATGCATGTACTAGTTATCTTTGTGTCTCTGTGGATTCTGTTTTAATTTAAAATTATAACTTACTGTAATGTACCAAAACCAAATAATAATGTCTTTGTATTCTAACTTTAAAAAATCAATTTTGTGTAATGAAGGACGTATAATACAATGGATGGATATACATTGTCGGTTCATTACTTGGGGAGTTTTACCTTCTGAAAGACTAGTTTAAAAACAAACATTTAGATGAATAAAAAACAGATAAATGCGGGCTGGTGAAACTTTTTTCTGTCCAGTGGATTCTTTTTGCTACTTTCTTGGTTGGCTGGTGCTGAAAATTTGTTAATTTCACCCCTGGCATTACTTTACTACAACTTCTGGTGCAAAGTCTTAATCCTCTGAGATAAATCTTCATTATTAGCTGGAATGTGTGTTGTGTGTGCATGCCCTGTTTTATTAATACTTGTTATAAATATATTTCATTTCAGTGGATGATTATCTTCAAGTAGCAAAGGATAAACATGGATATAATGTTGAACAGGTAAATGACTGTTCATTCAGCAATGTCAGTAATATCTCTTAATTTTTCACAAGATGTTGTTTTTGCTGTGCTAAAATGTGAATTGATATCGATTAATCTGTTTATTTACTTATCGAAAATGATAAGAGTTGTGTACTTATCACAATTTCTAAATTTATAATTGTGTTGTTTGTAACAAGGCTTTGGGCATGCTGTTTTGGCACAAGCACAATGTTGAGAGATCACTCTCTGACTTGCCAAACTTTACACCCTTCCCAGGTGAGTTAGTATGAAAGTCTCATAGTTGTGTATAAGTTTCTAATTATTTAAATTATATAATTATATATATTATATAAATCAGCGGCATGATCAAGTGGTTAGCACATCTGACTCATAACCTATAGGTTGCTAAATATTTCAAACCCCAGTCTGGCTAAAGACACTTTAGTTAACTTGTCCCGGTAAGCTCGGCGGTATAAAAGAGTACTAGCATCTGCTAGAGCTACTTCCTGTTGGATAAGTGGACATCTTGTCCTGGGGGGAGTCGCCCACTTTCATTTACTGAACAGTATGGAAACAGGAGGTAAATGCTGGACTTATGAACCACTTGGTTCAGGAAAGGATTTAGCTTCTCTGTTTAGATTTAATTATCTTAAAATTTATACCACCAAAAAATTAATATCAACTAATCTGATCAGTAAATCACTTTAATTGGTTGGTTGATTGATTTATCCTGAATGATGTTTTAATAGATTATTTAAATTAAATGTTGAATAAAATTTTATCCAGTTTGTTAACCCTTTCGGCATACAGTGTCTACAGTCAGTTGTAGTGTGATCATACACCTATCTTCAAAATGTGATCTTTAGAGCTTGAACATGTAGAAGCTACAGCCATGTAACATTAAAAATTATAAGGAAAGCCCTGTTTTTGGCAAGAAAACATACTATCTAGTACAATATTATAGTATAGACAAGTGGTGACATCATTTGACAAGTTTATTATGTGTATGTTGTGTTTGTGATTTGCTACAGATGAATGGAGCATGGAAGATAAGGTTCTCTTTGAACAAGCCTTCAGTTCTCATGGAAAGAGTTTTAAGAGGATACAGCAGACGGTGAGTATTAACAAATGTGAAAGACCAATTGTTGTCCAGTTACATTTTCAAACATTTAAGTTTTTAAATTTATAGAAAATTATTGACTTTTAAAATTTGAGGAATTAGTTTCTAATAATAATTATTAACACCAAACATTAAATGTCCTCTTCAAGACAATCTAAATAGTTGTTCACAGCACTTATGGTATCAAGAGCTGGGACAATCTTGGGTTTTATAAAATTGTGGTTACTGGTGATAATAAGACAATTCTGATATCATAAACCATTGGTTACCATAACATTTTCTCACATTACAGTACATAATGTGAAACTTGTTTGAAATCAACCTATCAGTACAGTTATGTAGACACTAAATGCCAATTTGATGCTTCAGACTGTAACAGTCAGTCCAGTTTCATCATCTGCTACAGTATGCTCTCAAAGACGCTGAACGTTTAATGCTCATTTTTTATTTCTAAACCAGGGAGCACTGCAGTACGTAATTAATGTTTATTATAGAGAACAGTAAGTATTCTTTTAACCTGGATGGTTTTTGGAACAGTTTGGTAAATAGCTCTTTTTGTCTTCAGCTTCCTGACAAGTCGATCAGCAGTTTGGTAAAATATTACTATTCCTGGAAGAAAACACGCAGCAGAACCAGTTTGATTGACAGGCAGGCCAAGCGACTGGCATTACAGCAGCAGAAGGAGCAAATCATGTGAGTACTAGATTCTACCTTGTTGTGTTTAGGTTTAGTGCTCCCATTAAAACAGGTGTCCTGTAGTCATTGCCGTAGAGATGGATTGAAGAAGTTGGAACAAACTTCATGTAATAAGTACATAAATCTCTGAAATAGTCCTGAACACTTAATCACAGTGTTTGAATGTTTTATGTACCAGAGGGATCTACAATATATAAGAGTTGCATGGGAGTTTAATCTTGCATTTTTTGTTTATTAAATCATTTATTGTTTTCAGAAATGAACTTAGATGTAAGTGATTAATTATCAAGCCAGCCGTTTTATTGTAACAACCAGGCACTTTAATTGCTGTGTATGTTGTTTGATCATCACCATTTAATAAATTATAGTAATGCATGTATCCATGAGATTGGATATATAGCTCAATCCATCTTGTCAGTAGTGCTGGCTTTTCAATAATTTGGGCAAACTGTGTCAGAGCAATAGTGTTGTGCTGTTGTTTGGTGTATTCTGCTATTTTGATTTGTTGATTTAATTTGATTTTTGTTAACATCTAATAAACATGTCATAATTTCTTTAGTTAGATTTCTTGCTGCAAGTCAGTAACTATAGGCAATATACTGAATATATAATAATGATAATAGTTATGATGTGATAGAATTTGATGTTTTCACACAACTTGCATAAATTATTCTGTCATTTAACTTCACCACTCTTGCACATCATTCATAATTAGTGTATTTAAGATGGTTTTTTACTGACATCAGTTTTTTACTAAGATGCAATTTCTTGTACATGTACATTATATAAATAACACAGTCACATTTAACAGTAAAGCTCGGCTAATGTGCTTTTGTTTTTGTAGAGTAAAATTGTGGCATTAACAGTAAAATTTAATTTTCGTGAGTATGTGCTAAAGTTTTAAAACCCAAGTAGAAAGTTGATGGGAACTAAAAGGATAGTACAGTAAGCAAGCCATGCATGATTGTGTTCTGCAGTGCTAGAACTCATTCAAATCCATGAAATTCATTTACTGGCAATTCTCACTGTTCATACCCATGTCGCTCCATGTAGAGCATTCGTTTTTGCTAAAACATTGGTGTTAATTCCCTCAAAATTGCAGTTATGAGCGGAATTTCCCAAAGAAGGTGCATAGCGTAAAGGCTGTCCTGGACAAGTACGCAAGGTATTTTAGTGTCCAAGGATGTGCAACAACATTGGAAGTATATTAATTAGAACTGTGCATGTGTTGATAAAATTATAATATAAACTGAGCCATGCTTGCACCAGCTTTTGGAAAGAGGAGTAATCGGCAAAAGGAATGAATAAAAATCTCAAAGACTTAAAAATATGAGATACGTATGTTACTACAAGAGTGTCCAATGACATGCTCACTGAAACACCCCAACAATACATTGTGCAGCTTGCTGCAAATTTTGAACTTTTGAGCAAATTCTGTTATTAGCCTAAAAGTTGATCAATCCCTAGCCAGATAATACCCTGTTGTAATCCTTAAAACACTGCCCCGTAACTACCCCCAATGGGTCAAGTATGGTGTAATTAAATGTACATAAATGTGAATAATCCATTCTGGTTCACTTAAATTTTGTTGTTTAATTAAATCAATGAGAATAGTCCTGTTACCTTAGGCTAAATCCTAGCACATATTCAAAAAGCGCACTCTATATTTGAAATTATGAAAGGTGTGATATAGCTCTCAAGTTGAAGGTTTTAAAAAGACTGCATTTGTGTGATAACTATAGTTAGTTAATAACTAATAACAGAAAAGAGCATCTTATCAATTCCTCAATTTCTTGCTAAATGTCTGGTTTCAGTGGGACAGAGCTCATTATTTACAAATTGCCTCATTAATTAACATACTTTATTATAATTTTTATAGGATAAGTCCAACTTCAAGATTCAAACAAAATGTGTCTGTTAATTGAAAAAGCATTGCACAATAACAATGTAAATTACAAAATCATACTTAACAAAAGTACTTTTGGAGTGATAGTACGTCAAAATTTGAAATTATTGAAAACCACAGACTGAGAATGTTTAGCTGGCATCAAGAGTTACCTTCATATATGAAAATCTGGAAGTTAAACATTTATTTATCTTCTCTGAAATTGTCTGACATATACAGCTTGCATTTTCTGTTGCTACTAAATGTGCCTTGCTCAGATCCAATTTGGTTTCTGGGTAACTACCAACCTACCCAGCCCTCCCTTAGGTTAGGTTTAGAAGCAAGGTTGAGATTTTGGGGAGGGGTGGGTGAGCAATTGCCCAGAAACTTACACTTTTTCTTAATTTGAAACTGAATTTATTTTATGTTATTTTAACAAGTCAAAGTTTAAGCAATGATATCATTAGAAATCTCTCAGTTGTTCATGTACTAACTTTGTCTAACTAAAGAACGTAATTTATTATTATATTCACTTTTCCTTACGCTGTAACTTTTAATGTTTTATTAAACAATATTGATAAAATTTAAACGGCAGCTGTCAACTTTGTGTGTAAGCTTTGCTAAGTGTACTTATTATTTTGCTGGCAGCTTTTAATTTTTTTGTTGTGATTTTGCATTACATGTAGCTTATCGCCTTAAATTTTAATGTAGAATTTACATGATGTGGTTTGTCAGCCTGGTGTTTATCAGGAAAATGAATTATGAAGTCAGATGGAAGTTCAGTCTGGTTCGAAAAATCTGTTAATTTTTGTGAATTGGGCCAATTTTTGTAACTGGATATGTCCAGAGCTCTGATTGGCCATTAAAATACAACGGAATGATATACTAACCTAATTAGCAGATTGATTATCATGAAGAAAGTAAGGCTCCCACGGTAGATGTATATGTAACTCCAAGAAACAGATGTTTTGGCGGGTTGGGGGTGGGTAGTTTTCAAACCTAAAACTACAGTATTGCTCCTGTTTATCTTGGAAATGCTAATTAAAAGTGATCCAGTCAGAATGATATCCCAGGAATGATACCCAGAAAACATGCTAAATTCCAAAAGTGGCATTGTAAAGTTTTACATGCCCCTCCTTCTCCATCTTTTTTTCTGGGATTTCCCCTTGGGACTTTCAGGGGGTGAAAGACACTCATCATATACTTAAGTGGTTAGACTTGCCATTCAGGTTATGTTTAGGGTGTTAAAGGTGAAATAAAAGTGACAACAATATTATACAAAGAGTTGTACCTTAATAACTATTTGTCATGATTATTTAATAAACTGACATTCAATCTATTGCCTCATTTTTTAAAAAAAAATTATTGTTAAGTGATTGTGTAATTTTCTTGTCAGTACCTTAAGGGGTTCAATTTCAGTTTTCAGACGAACATCCCAGACATATTTGAGAGTCCCCTCTCCCCCTTCTTTGCCCAAGAGGATGAAAGTTGTATCTTTGATTTCCTTCAGTTTTAATTCACTGTTTTTCCTTGCCTCCTAATGTACTTTCTTAGACAGGTGTTTGGTACATATTTCAGATCACGCAGATCTTCTGTATCAAATGGTTGCAGCCCAACCCTCTGATACAGAAATAATAATTGGTTATTTAAATAAGTTTGTAGTCAAAATTATACAAATCATGCTGTTTACTTTTGTACATCAGTGACCCTGAAAGTGAGAACTCAGATAGCAGTGACAGCGATTTTGAGCCAGAGAAAGAGGTAAGTATGAAGTAAGAACTTGAACGATTACACTTTTTATAGAGGATTTCAGTTATTGTTATTAATGAGTCTATCAGTATAATGATTATGAGTATATCAGTGATTATGATTATGATTATGAGTATATCAGTATAATGATTTCAGTTATTGTTATTAACCAGGCTATCAGCTCTTGATTGGCTGTTTGAGACAAAGGTTTCTTTGTGTCATGTCTCAAAGGTGTTTAGATTTGAAAAGGTTTGTTTGTAAACATTATGTCAGCTGAAATCTGCCTATATATAATAATTAACCTACTGTTTAATAAACAGCCTCATGGCTTCATTTTACAGTGTAAACTGTCTTTCCATTAGATCACCATTAGGCCTTATTCAGGTACTGCCAGTAGCATTCTTCTGTTCATGTAACTATCTTTTGTATTTAAAAACAAAAAATGTAAATCAGATAATGGTAATTATTAACCAGTTTGGGTTCAAACAGAGCTTGGTTTACTAAAAACTACAAGAACATTTGTGATCAGTTTTGCAAGCACTAAACGTTTATATACAGACTGCTAAACAGTTACCGTATATGGTTAATTGATGTGATTTATAAGCGATCTTTTAATAGCAGTGGTTGTCACTTCTTTTGACCAGTTTATTTTAACTGAGGAAAAGAAGAGATATCTCAATGACAGCGTTAAGTCTAAGACAAACATTAATTTTTTAATCAGTACTGCTGATCAAATCAGTTAGAACAAATTCTGTAAATGGTGAGTAGTGTTTTCGTTTGCTCAACAGCGGCAGAATGGGCAAGCTAAGAGAACACCGTCCAAGAACCCTGTAAGTAGCTTGCTGATGTGTAGGAAGATGCAAAAAAAAATCTTAGAAAAAAAGCCTTGATTTTCTAGTTTAAGTCTTTTGTTGTATAACCAGAGGTTATGTTTTGTTGTTTAATAAAATACATGTATTGAAATTAATGAAGTTGAGAGGCTTTGAAAATTGAATTTTAGATGATTCTAGATATCATACTTTGAATTCTTGAAATATTCAAGTAATTGTGTGGCTTTCAGAACTTTTTCCAAAATGTTTTGAAAACTCCTTGGATAGGGCATCCAAAATGAAAGATTGTATACAAAATGCCAAAAGACATTATCTTTCGTGAGATTTAATTCAGGTCAGTCTGATGTTTTTATTGGGCTGGCCAGTGTTTGTGTGTGTTAAAACAGACACTTTTCATCTTCAGCAGCTGCAGTTGCCTGCTGTGCCGTCGGCTTGTGGTAATTGTGAAGTATCAACCACTCAACTCCACACCACCCCTAAAGGTGCACTGTGTAATGCCTGTTACCAGTACTGGAGGTATGTGCTTGCAATTGTTTGTAACATGTACACAAGTGTGAGTATAAACTTTCCAAAGACACATGTTTTCCCTCAAAGCCGTCAGAGGAGGTTCCCCATGCAAAGAAAACTAAGCGTCTTCTTGAAAGCTATTACATGTATCTTACTGGTGAAAAGTACATCTAATATTGGGCACAAAACCACAAAATTCACTTTTTTGAACAGTACTGTAGATTGTAAGATGGTGTGAATTGAAAAGTGACAGAACACATTGGCTCACACATAGTTTCCTTTTAGATATATTTAACCCTAGAGCTCAGCCAGGTGAACATGTTATAAAAATTATTATGAATTATCTTTCACTGACTCAATAGTTTCCTTTAAAACTAGGAGAGTTTTGTTTTTCAACTTAGATAAATTGCTAAGTATGATCAATTGCTTTATTCTCATTACCAAACAGATTATTGTGAGGAGAATTTTCATACTGATTAACTGGTTGGGGCTGAAAGGTTTGATAGCTGAGATCACCAAATACAGAAGATGATCCCTGAGTTGACTCAGTCTAAAGAATAAGCAAAGACTTTTCATTCCTTCACTTTTAGTCATTTGGTTCCAGACGTGTGTTTGATCAACCAGTTTTTATGTTATAGGCGAACTGGTACATTGCGACCCCAAGGGGGCGGAAGAGAAGAACAAACCCGAGGAGGCCACAAAGGAGGAAGGAAGAGGAAGACACCAAAGGTGCATTGCCATGGCAACTTTTTCAATTTCTTTCCCTTCTCCCCTTTTTTCTTTTTCCCATGCCTTGCTTTTCTGTGCCCTTTACGTGCACTGTAATTAATTATGAATAGAGGATAATACACAAGGGCACAGAGATTAGATTTCTTTTTCAAGTAGTAAATCAGGATCTTACTAAGCAAGAAAATAGTCAACCAGAGATCTTACCAAGCAGTTGGTTAGATCTCTGACTGCCAACCAGGAGGTCCTGGGTTCAGTCCCCGGCCTGGTTGAGGATTGAACTTTGAGCGACCTTCTTTCGCCACACCACCCGTGGACAGGGACGTTAAGCTTTAGGCCTACATGTATTCTCTCAACATTCTATCGGGGGACTTAAAAGAACCCACACACTTGTCGAAAGGATTATAGGCTAATGCCAGTGTTGTAGTCGGTTATAATCCTCACAGTTTGGGGGCCGTAAACAGAAATAATATAAACAGTATTTTATGATAAGCATAGGCTTGAATTGTAGCATGAAGTGCACAAATGTTGTCAATTTAAGCAGAGTTGATACTTGTGTCTTTAATAGCTAAGAACCATGTTGAACAAAAACTGCAATTAAATACCGAATAATCTGAGTTTTCTTTTAGGTAATTGTATTACTCTTTTAAACAATTGTTTAATTAACTCGCTGTAGACTGGAAAAGGACACCAAAACTGCAGAAGGCTTTTAAAACGCAAGCATTCATTATAATTTATCTCATAATTTTATAATAGTTATAAACATATAATATCAGTAAACTATGTATTTTCCTTTATTAAGAAGGAGGCCTATCAAACTGTCATGTGTCTAAACCCTTCGAAAATTATTATTATTACTTTATTAAATATTATTATTACAATTAATATTATTATTGTTATTATTATTATTATTATTATTATTAATATTGCTGTTGCTTTATTTATCCCTGTCAGCAGCATGGCATGTTGTTGAATGAAGAGCAGCTTCTGGCCGTGGCCTCTACACAGGGCGATGTCCACACGCGTCCACTTGAAATGGAGATTGTCAACCTTAAGTGTCAGATACAGAATAACAAGCAGTCCATTGGACACCATAAGTTACACACCGACAAGGGCATTGAAGACTATCGGCCACTGGATGTAAGTAGCAAGTACTTTGTGGAGTTATACACCTGTCAGTAACTAGGACTAAATAAGATAAACATTTTCGCCGTAAGGTTTGGTGTAAAGCTGACGTTTCGAGGGCTAGCCCATTGTCAGAGCAAACTGTGGGATTGTGGGGAAATCAGTGTTTAAACAGTGGGGTATTGATTTATGCGGATCGAAAACTCAAGCCGTGCCATTGGTTGAAATTTGTAGCATTTAATTGGTCGAGAAATGTCTGTGAATGAACGCCGTTCATTGATTCCGTGGGGAGCTACGGTCCCGAATTTGAAAATTGGTCTATGTTCTTCCTTTTGCGAGTCTCATTACTCCCTAGGTGTAGGTTGAGTTTATCCTCGGAACGAATCAACATATTATCGATATATAGTAAAATGTAAGGAGAAAGTAGATGCTGGTATACTTGGAGGGAATGAAAGAAGTTGAACCTTTAGAACATGACAAATGGTAATAGTTGAACATTCTGTTGATTTAACGAACAGCAAAACATCAAGAATAACTCCAGATGGACCAATGAAGAGCTTCTCCTGTCTGTCCAAGGTGAGTCAAGTTTAAATCTTTTCAGCTGTATCAAAGGCATTCTTATTAAGTATATGACTTGAAGTTTTGAGCTTACTGGTGGAAAACTATGTAACTATTAGTGCGTCTTCTGAAGAGAGAAAAGTGCTTGAAGCATAATGATTCTTCTTGCATGTACTGGTCGAATTACAAAAAATCTCACTTGTTCAAAAAAGTTTGAACTGGTTTTGTGGAGTTTGGCTAAGTCTAGCAGAACAAAATTTCAGTTAACAATGGTGTTTGTGTCTTTTTTTAGTCTGTTCAGTTGCTTTCCTGTTAATGAATCCGTCTTAATTATAAGCCTTTAGGCACATGTAAAATGAGAATGATACATAAAATGTAACTTTTTCACATATCGTGGTTAGTAGTCGACATTGTTTTCCATTTTAAAACACGAAGAAATTGTTTCAATTTTGCATTGCAAAACGTTTTTTAAATTGGTTTTGTTTGAGCTCTTTTGAGTTGACATCATAATCTGTTCGCTTGAGTTATAAAAAAAATTAATCCTTATATTGCTCATTCGTCTGTGAGATTATGATTTTATTCTGCCCTAAGCTTGGAAATGGTCGTTAAAACTTCACAGTCATCCCCGAAGCTTCGTTTATCGGGGCATCTGTTCAATTTTCTGACCACTGATCTTTTTCAGCGGCGGGCAGATTATCCGATAGACCAAAAGCCAAAAGGGGTTTGTTAACTATAAAAGAAAATATACATTAATGGAACATTTTAAATTTTGTAAGACATCTGTTGCTGGATTTGTATGATGACTTATCGCTGATGGCTCGTTATCGCGCAAAGACTTCAGTTCAGATAAAAGAGTAAAAATTCCACACGTGAAGAAGCAATCAGCAATTAAATTTTCAGATCGTTTTGTTTCTTTGTACAAGAAACGGTACGGATGAAATTTCTTGTAGTGTAATGATTGTTCCATGTTTTACCACGAACCATGTGATCGTGTTCTAAGTATCCACCAAATTACCTCACTTTATTTCTTTTTGTGACAAAACTTCAATAGTTTGACTTGTTTCTTTTCTTTTGTGTTATTTCTATACTTTTTGAACAGTCAAGTTTTTTTCTTCCTCCCCTCTGTTTTATTGGCGACTTATTTCTAAAATGATACCGCCCCCATTGCGTTCATATGCCAGCTGTTCGTAAGTACGGCAAGGATTTCCAAGCCATGGCAGAAGTGCTTGGGAACAAGAGCGTCAGTCAGTGCCGAAACTTCTTCGTCAACTATCGTCGACGGTTCAACCTGCAGCAAGTCCTGGAAGAGTGGGAAGCGGAACAAGGAATTACAAGCAGTGACAAAAATAGGGACTTTGAAGACGACGATTTGATGGAGGTGCAGGCTACATCCCCAACCGGTAGTGGTCATGCATCTCCTAACCCTTCACCTCCCATAAACTTCCAAGGTACGGTTCATAAAACCACACCTCCCCCCCCACCCCCCCCCC
>JAOBYE010151109.1:4049-34126 GCA_025403585.1 Parazoanthus swiftii | reverse complement strand
ATAAACCAGAGAAGGATAAAAAGTAAAAATCGGCATGACTGAAAACTAGCGCGACCAGCCATGCTAATTACATACATTCTTAACTGTTCAAAACTATTCTCTGATGGTTGGATGTTTAATTGTCGGTTGACAAACGTGATCGGTCCGTGTTGTATATTTGAAGCGGTGCTACTGCTCGCTTGTGCACTCATCAGTGTCTGGCATTTCTTCGTGTTAATATAGTTGTAAAACTTGAAAACTTGCAATTGAAACGAAATGCTTAAAAATATTGAAACTCGATAATAGAAATTGATTACGACACTCATTCACTTGTTGAAAATCCAATATACGGCTTGCAGCTATATAAAAATACACTAAACATTCTTAAAGTCATGCAAAAGGAATAAGAAATGTTCTTAAGATAAGTTCATTCTAACCTACTCAAAAAACAAATGTTTCAGATCTTGAATCAGTTCTCATTAGCAACTAACAAAGCCAATTTGTGTACAGGTCGATCAAAGTTCTTTCTTTGTCCGTCCTGGTATGTAACGATCTTGACTTTGCGTACAAGCCGGTCCTGGCTCGGGTGGGCCTCAGTGACCAGTGTGAGTGGCCACTTGTTTCTGGGAGTCTCGTTGCACATGAGAACTACGTCTCCTTCCAAGTTTCGCCGTGGGCTATTCCATTTATGTCGGGACTGTAGGAGGGCACAGTATTCCTTTTGCGAGCGCAGCCAGAACTGGTTGGCTAGGAACTGGACTCGACGCCATCGCTTGGGTGAGTACATGTCCGGGGGGGTCAAACTTTCCAGGTTTGGGTAGCACGATTTGTGTCTTCTGAGTAAGGATGTGGTTGGGAGTCAGCGGCTCTGCAGCTAACGGGTCTGTCAAGTTATCTAAGGTGAGCGTAGTTCCGTGCTCTCGCAGTAGGGATGACAGGACAGATCGCGTGGTGCGCATTTGGCGCTCCCATATACCTCCCATGTGAGAAGCGTGTGGGACATTCAGGTTGAACTTTATCCAGTCGCAATCTCAGTTCTTTTTCGTCCGTTGAGTGGGTGCTAATTTGATCGCCAAGATAGCGTTGCATTAAATTCTCCTTCTCTTTGGGAAGTGTCGGGGAAAATGTGTTTCCGTTTGCGTGGTTTTGCTCTTGCTGAATTGCGCTTTCATAAACTGCCTGCTCTGCCATTGTTTGACTCAGTTCTTGTTCCAACTGCAATTTATTCAAAATTCGTTTTTGTTCTTAAATAGTATCGTATTTTATTTTTTGTTCTAAGGCAGTGCGGCGTGCTTTTGTGCCAATCAGCGCATCTTCCTGAGAGTACACGCTTCGGCGTGCGGACCTTGATGAGTGACGTGATATTACTGACCTCCGTGATTTGTGAGAATAGTCTACTGTAATTTTTTCTTCGCTTTCTAATTGTGATAATCTAATGCGGTAGATTTTGCTGCTTTTAATGTTTCTTGCATGTTTTCAAAAAGATCTACGCAAATTGCTGCTTGTGGAGAGTCCGAAACGAGTTTTTGCCAGTCGACAGTTTGTCCTATGTTTATTACAAAGTGTAAACCATTCATGTACGACAGCGTTCATGCCAAAAGGCGCCTTATCTAGTGAAGTGTATTGCATACATGCGTGCAGGCGTGTCTTTGCAAGTACATGTGACTGTGTCATTGTTTTGGATTTGTATATGTTCGGGCGCACCACCTGCGTGTGCGATACACAAACATGGAAACGTCGGTAGCATATAACAGTTTCTCTTTATTAAAACGTAACCAAAAATATCAATTGTACAATTTCTTATTTAATTAGGAGTTGCGGTATACCGTTGCACGTTAAAGTTCTGTGCAACAAGTTCTCTATTCTCACACTATTCAACAATTTAACGCTGCAGCTTCCTTCTATAAGTATTCTTTAAGGCTACGCTTTAACATGCACAGTTGTAAAGCCTCGGCCAGCAATAAAAATTAAGTCATTTTGTTTTGATTGAAGAAAACCTCCTTTAAAAGATTATTCGAGAGTTTTAAATGCCAATAATAAATCCTGATACTCTTTTAAAATCTCTGAAGAATATCTTGTAAAACATAGTAAAACTCACTAGCACATAACAATTCGCATCTAGTACAACTCACATCGAAACATTTTTTTTGCTATATCTGAACATCCTTTACATATCTAGCTTTTTTCTTTGAAGACTAATAGTTTGCTCCTTTCAGTCTTCTCTTGCTTTCTCCTCGTCCTTTCTTCGTTACTCCTCCTCCTCTGTTTCCTTCACTGTAGAATTCTGACCCAAGCCGAAACTCGTGGAGGTCTGAAAAACAATTAGGCAGCATATAATATAAATAATACATTTCATTACATCTATATCCTCATGGCCCATGGGGACATGCTCCTTTATCCCACTTCTAAATTGTCTGTAATTTTATACGACCATTTCATTTCAAATTGGAGTTTTTGCTTGAAACAGTAACTGAACATTAGCAACTGAAAATCATCGATTAAATGATAAAATCACTCACAAGGTCTTCCTTTTCCTAAGATAACATCCTGTTATTGTTATTATGTTGCATAAACTCGAAGCATTTACACACCTGCATCCAGCTCAAAGTCGTCATCTGGCAGTGTAAAAGGCTCATCTACAGGTGGAGATACTGGGTCCTCTTGTATCACAATTACATTCCTGGATGGTGTTGCTGGCGCTAAAACTGAAGGAAGTGGTGGATCTGAATTTGAATGGTGACTCGTAACAATAGGCAGAATTTGGCGAGTTGTGGTAGATATGGTGAGACTCAGTGGTGTTGTGAGGGCTGCTGTGATGGAAATCAACTGACCAAATGACATATTGTCATTTGTTGAAGGAAGGCTTTCTGGAGTCACAAGGGTAGGATCAGTTGTTGTTGAAGTGCGGGGAGGAGAAGTTGCGGGTATCGGCAAAGCTCCTCCAAAGTATATGTGGGTTGTCGACGACCGGAACTTTTCGAGAATAGTTCCTGCGGACAGGTCATTTCCTTCAAAATGCAGGGAATGATTACCGTACATCGCTGCTTTGTAGTAGCTGATACTTTGGAGAGTCAGTGAAAGAAACTACAAATTGTCAATGTGCAGTGCTGGGTCTAAATCACTTTGTATTTTTTGCAACTGCAAAGAAAAGAAATTGTCTAAAAATAATGTGATCTACTTATACAAGATTAGTTGGAAATTTTTATACCATAGATATATGGAAAAATAAAATGATTTTTAGCAGAAAAAAAATGATGTATAGTTTAGCAGAAAAGTAAATATCAATACATCATAAAGTAGCAGAAAAGGGTATATGGCTTCTTATTTTCGATTGTTCAGAGAAGAATGGGAGTATTATTGTTTAAAACCATGCGAAGGATTTTCCGAAACGGGCGTACGAGGTACTTTGATGTCGCTTTTTCGTCAAACCTTTACAACGTTGAAAACGTGCAAGTAATAAAACGCATGAGCGTTGTAACCTCTACGAAATTATTACTGTATAAAGCAAAGGGACGCCACTACCACTACAAAGGAATTTGGTTTTCTCACCTCTGCGCGTCTCCAACGCTGTTCATTTCTCGTCGAAGAATGTCTAAAACATTCGCCACAGAGGCATTGTTAGGGAACTTTACTCTTTTTTCCTCTATTGCAGTCGATTGTGGAAATCGACGCTCTCCTGGTCCCAGCCACACGAAGGTTCTTCTGTGTGAAGTTCTGCGTTGGGAAGGTCCGCTGCTCTACCTGTTCTCTCCCGGGGATTTCGGTTTCTAGTTGAAACTGGTGTAGAATGTCGAGGTGTCGGGAGTATAGGCCCAAGATTTCCTATATTGACAGGATCAGTGACAGCATCATCTTCATCTAATAGATTACTGATAGAACTGTTCACCCGCTCAAATTCTTCGTCCCGATCCATCCTAGTGTAGTCACTTCTACTCGTGGTCAGTTCCGTACACTACAGTGTGCCATGCCAAAAACTCGACAACCAATCAGTAAGAAGTTTGCTACATGTCAATGACAACAGCGCTGAATAACGTCTGCGCATGCCCTTGACATGTTCTGTTTAAAGAGCCCGCGTACTGCGTACAACCGGAAAAACGAGCTATATCATCAGATGAGACACGATTATCATATAAGATTCCGTAGATCGTGCTCATGGCTATATTCTAACAAAGATTAATTTTTTTTAGTTAAATTAATCAGACCACGCGGTTTAGTATAAAAAAAGCGAAGGGTTCTTTTTTGTTAAAAGTCTATAGTCTTTGGCTGGTCTGACTTACGTTAATACTGAATTAGATATATTTGTAAAACCAATTTCCAGTAATCAGGGTAAAGATATAAGCGTTCAACATTAAGAGAGCTACAATTATACAATTAGATAAAAAGGAACAATTAAATAAATAGATTATAGATATTGGTCAGACCAGCTATAAATATTTAGTTAGTGTGGTAGTTTATTGAATTAAACCGCATTTTCAGAAACAAATGGGTATGTGGATAAGTAATCAATAAAGGGAGAAGGTTTTGTAGTCATGGTTTCAATGGCCACAGACAGATATTTTGAAATGGAAACAGAAAACCCAAGAACCGCAAACCCCAAAGTTTAAATGGACCCCGACTCGGCTAGGCACCTGCGCATCCAAATTTGAAATGATGCGCGGATGACAGTTTCTACACACTTCTTTGGCACTGCAGCCCGCCTCTGTCCTGAGATGTTTAGAGCGGACAATGCAACAGCATTCAGCGGATCCCATGACCTAAGCGACCCGACAACAAACGCATCCATAATATGTGACATTTTGATGTTTACGTTCTTGGTGTTACTCGGCAAGGAGGACCAAGGCTCCAACAAAGTTGGCCAGACCGAAAAGTAACAACAGAGGAAGGACGACTCTTTTTGAGCTTTACACAGGAGTCGCTTTGTCGTCTGGACTGTTTTCTCCGCTAAACCATTTGATTGCGGGTGATAGGGACTTGAGGTAGTATGTCTAAAACCCCATTCATGAGAAAATTGTGAAAATCTTGCGAACTATATTGAGGACCATTGTCAGACACGACTACCTGTGGTGCCCAATGTATGGCAAAGACAGCTTTGGTTTTCTTAATAACAGCAGAGGCTCAGTATTGAAGACGCTCTATTTCAAAATAACGACTGAAGTAATCCACAACCAGCACAAAGTTCATTTCCTCCAGTACAAACAAGTCAGTTGTAACCATTTGCCAAGGCAGTGTGGGAACTTCGTGGGGAATTAATGGCTCTCTGGGATTTACCATTTCGTGCTCTTGGTACATTTGGCACTTTGGCACTGCTCTCTCTACTTGGTAGTTCATTCTTGGCCAGAATAGAACATCCCTTGCGCGTCGTTTGCATTTTTCCATTCCCATGTGACCCATGCGCCCTCTCTTCATGATGATGTCTTCATATATTGACATTTCGTCCCTGTAGTTCCAGAACTCTGCAACTGCATCAGGGCATTCACTGTGTCTTTCTGGCCATCCACTTAAGATAACTTTCTTCAGCTGGTTCATCTGCAAGTCATTGCGAGTTGCTGTTTCTGGTCTGACATTGGGAGAATGGACACTACTGAATGGACATGTCTGTCAAACAAGAAGTACCAGAATCGACACGTGCTGTTTATTCATAATGGACAAGATATCATTTACAATTCTCAGTAGGGCGGTTTCCGTGTTGTGCCCTTTCCTAAAAGCATACTGCATCATTGGAAAGAGTTCGTTTTCAGTGATATGACTGTACACTTGGTCAAAGACTACCCTCTCGGTAATTTTTTGAGACAAACTGAAGGTTGAAAACAGGTCGTAGGTTCTTGTTGGTCACTTCCTTAGCACGTTTTTTCAGCAGTGGGTTGACAATCGCTTCTTTCCATTCAGTGGTAAAATGGGCAGTTGTAAGCAAGGCATTGACTACTTTAGTGATGACGAGTTGAATTTATGTAGGTCTACCGTCTCTCAATATTATAACTTACTGAGTTCACCTATAAAGGTCTTCCGTTATTTATTGTGATCACTAGTTGAATTGGCTTATGTAGGTCTTCCGTCTCGTATTGCAATACCTAATTGAATTAACCTAAGTTGAATGTTTCGGGACCATTTGACAAAGGTAATTGCATTTAGGAC
The DNA here is from genome assembly GCA_025403585.1 of Parazoanthus swiftii. Lineage (NCBI taxonomy): Eukaryota > Metazoa > Cnidaria > Anthozoa > Zoantharia > Parazoanthidae > Parazoanthus > Parazoanthus swiftii. Next base: position 28,015 of record JAOBYE010151109.1, on the reverse strand, counting down.
CAAATGGTAGCTAACTTTGAGTCCTGGGTAAAATTTTAAAACATTTGCTCAAATAGCAAAGACAACAAGGTGTTGATGCATTTCATGTTGCTAGGTTGCACCTAAAAGAACAAGTTGTACTTCTACTGCTGCAGCAAACCTAGGTTGGCGTGTTTTTGCCCAGGGATTTGTCATATTTTATATCACAATTAATTACAAACAATCTGATCTCGCCATCTCCTGGGAACAGGGCTGTTTACCATTTGCACGCAAAAAAATGGTTGGAAAGTTCGAGTTGTAGTGGTGCAGGGTTTCGGTATTACATTTATGGTCAGTCCGAGGTATTACTTTTATGGTTAAAGTGTATTACATTTATGGTTAGACAACTATTACATTTATGGTTGATTAGTATTACATTTATGGTTTGTATTACATTTACGGTTGATTAGTATTACATTTATAGTTGGTATTAATTTATGGGTGCTACACACATTCATCTTTTAAAGCTTGATTTTCTGTTCTTAGGTTGTCTGCCAAGAATTCGCTTTAGGATTTGACGGGAGATCTAAAACATATAATAGAATAATAACATATTTATCGTGCCTAATTCTTAAAAACTAATTCAAAGATACTAAAAAATTAAAGATCAAGACAATCAAATATTAAAAATCAGATACAACAAAAATAAAATAAATAAAGTAAGAATAAGAATAATAAAATAAATGTGCTTGAAAAACATAATTTATAAAGAAAAAAAATAGCGAAAACGTTTCGAAAATAAAAATGTTTTTAAGTTCTTCTTAAAAGTATCAATAGCTTTGGCGCCTCTAACGGATTTAGGCAAGCAGTTCCACAGTCTAGGGACACAGACAGAAAAGGCCCGATCAGCGGTAGTGCTGTGCCCTCAAGTTGGTGGTGGGCACGGCGAACCTGTCAAGAAAGAGTCTCCCTAAAACCCGACTAGGGTCGAAACCGCCCACTTTGGCACCTTTTTTTTCAAAATTGTGGCACCTTACTGAAACATCCAGTCTACATTATCACGAATAGCCTGCGTAGCTCGGCGTTCCAGTCAATCGAGAAGGGAGAAACGAGCGGCGAAATCGGCGAGCGAAGCGAGACGCGGGGGGAATGGGGAGGAGAGAAGGAAAAGGAACGCGTGCCCTGAAGCCCGCCTTTTTTGAGGTTTATTTTTTCGATTATTATCCTTCTCTCCTCCCCAGTTCTCCTCGCGGAAGTTAGAGGTCTCATCTTGCTTTCAATCTGCACATTGCACTATTTACAGGTCAAACTCTTTGAAATATAGCTGCACGATTTCCGACTACGATTAATGAACGGATCGGAAAGTGGGCATGGATTAATCAAAGGTATCCATCCTGTACATTGTTAATCCCAATAAAAACATCGACAACTTCGGAAGGAAGCCGTTTCTTTTTGTACTGTATTAAAAATATTTTGTAATCAACTTGTAAAACTCTGTTTTTGTAAACAAAGTATCACAGCAAAAAACTAATATAGAATATAACCAAGAATCGTCGGAACTAAATGACTGCCTATGAGTTTCCCGAGCTTGCGAACCTCTGAAGACATTTCTGCCTTTGACAAGTATCCGACACAAGTCACTTGTAACAAACCTCTTGCAGATGATTCCCTATGAGTGATCAAAATGGTAAAAGAATTAGAACACTTACTTTATCAAAACCGTTAAAAGACATTGACTGGCAACGGGTGCTCCAACCTCAAGTGTATTTTATAAGTTAAAGCGAATTTCAATTTTGTTTCTCCACATAACAAAATTGTTAATTAGTCTGACAAGTGCTTTTTCCTCTACGCGGTTATCCCCTTGAAATTTACTGACACAAATATTTGTTGTCATTTCCTATGTGACAGTTTCATCCCACAATTTTCCCGACGTTTCCTTTCTAACAAGTACGCGTAGGTCTTGTCAAGCTTCCTGTTCTTAGACTACCGTAACAGCTGGTTCCCAATCTGTTATATGAAGCTACTACAGCGATTCCTTATGGGCTTAACTAGAGACGGCAAGATAATCAGCACACTAGAAAGTTAAATCAGGTTAAAGAAATGAACTTCTACTGCTTGGTTGGAGTTTTATCACTCGTCATTTTTGCGCTGTCAACTGAAAGTTATTCTGAGACGTATCATAGAAAGGTTCCTCCGAGCGGGCCTTGGGGCAGGAGACGAAGATCTCGCCGATGGGGTAAAAGGGTGCGTTTTTATACAATATCTAGTTTGTACCTTGTTCAGTTTTAGTGTTTTTTTCTGGGCTTTAATGAAGTTAAATATTTTGAAACTTGGAATTAGTTGCAAATACTGTGTAACTGAAAACGACATTTAGTCATTTGGGAATGAACCACAAGTTATAACTTGAAAAGTTGGGAACTGCCTTCCTCGTTGTCCCAGGAGCTGTCATATATATTCGGGAGGCCAAATGCCGAGCGAAGCGTTGCCTTCAAGGCAGCCGCATTATTTTCTCCTAGGAGCCCACTGTGAAGAAGATAAGGCGGCTGCTTTTGAGGCTAAGCGAAGCGCGGCCGAGAGCGGTGAGGCTGAAGGCCAGTCGGTGAAAAGCGGAGTAGTTCAGAATCCACTTCTCACTTGCATCGTCCCCAAATTTTAATATGTTTTTTTTATTATTATTGGCAGTGCTATAGGCTTCTTGGTGCCTGTAGGGTTTAACTACATCAGCTGGGCGCGAACGTGACCAGCCGCTGAGTTTTGTGTTCATTAAAACAGAAAAATTCTTAATCCAACAAAAGTGTTCCAATAGGTAATGTTCGTACAAAGTGTTCCACTAAAAATTTTTTAGAATAGGTACCGATTAATTTTACTACAGATTAAACTTAATAAGCTTTATAAATGAAAAGTTCTTTAAAAAAGGTAAGAAAATAACATCTCATTCGCACCCTTGTAACCCTCCCGGATACGGTCCAGTTAGTCTGATCAGCTTACTCAACTTCTCCGCCATGTCGATAAAATTGCAACAAACTGAAGATTGGTTTTAGTTGCAGTTGTTTGCTGTAAGACACCTTCTTGTCTGCTAAAGCAGGATTCTAAATACTCTTAAGTATTACAAGTTTGCGCAGGCGCTTCAAGTTTGGCTTACTTTCGAGGAATTTGTGTTCGTCACAGTTTCACTGCTGCAAACTTAAATCTTAATAATAACAATAATTTATTAAACTTATTTAAATTTTCAGTTGCGCATTACAGTGGTAAAACATAACCTTGTTTCTACGCAACCCCAAAGTTTGTGAGTTGACGTAAGTTAATAGGTTGTATGTTTACCGTTGTTTATTGATCAACTTTTTGCATGATCACAGGAGAGAATATATCAACGACGAAGCCAAGGCAGCCTACTAGAACAAGAAGACTACAAACACAAAGAATCTTTCTAATTTCTTAAAAAAAGAGTCATGACCTAGTAAAAACTGAAGAACATCCGGAATTAAAGATGTCAACAAGCGCCAGGGTCAAAGGAAAAAGCTTTTAACAGTGGAATTGTTAAAACGGCAATAAAGTTAATTAGTTTCTTTGATTTGTTCTAATTTCGTTTTGTTCCGTTTGTTATTTCCTCTATTACTCTTTTTTTAAATTTTGATTTAATTTGTTTTTCTTTCCTGTGTTTTCTTTATATTTTGATTTCTCTTTACTTTGCCTTTCATCTTTTTTTCTGAAGGAGTTACTAAAACAACTTTTTCAAACAATTCTTGGTCGTGTATTATTTTCACAACGCAGCATGGTTCCCAGATAAATTAGAAAAGAGCAATTAACAATACCATTTTCTAAATGAAATGACTTGTATTTTCGAGGTCCGATGGTGCCGCTGGGAAGGAAAATAAGCGTTTTCGGCAAGGTTATATGTATGAGTCTAAATAAATTTGATTTTGTCTGCAACTTTATTATCATACACGATTAACTTTGTAGTATTCGACAATATCTGTTATCATGATTCCCATAACCAAAGCTCTTTTTATTGAAATTGAACGTTAATAAAAAAAATGCATGGATGTTTTCTCCATGATTCAACTTGTTGTTGTTATTGTCCGCTAGTAAGACCACTCGTTGAGTATAGTTCCAAATATATTTCGCTTCACATGAAGCCTCACTGATGATGCTTCGAAGTGAAGCAAAATATATTTAGTACCGAAATCAACTCAACGATTGGTCTTACTAGTGGACAAAAACAACAGTAAATTGAAATATACCATCGTCCGAACTGTGGTTTCCCTTTCACCATCAAGTAAAACATCAAAAACACATGTGCTCCATTTCACGTAGCCTGGTCGTAAGATCTAAACTGAACGTTTGAAACAGTGACGCCGGCTACTGGTCCTGTTTTGGGTAGTTTGGCCCGTTATATTAGCTACCTCTCCGGGACCCCTCCCTCCCAGCGTCTTTGAATTTGAAAAGAAGCCGTTTTAAATCATGTTGAAGTTGAGAACTTAAAGCAGCTTTCTGCTTTTCCCTTTTCTTTCGTTTGCCGCCAATTTCTTCTTGTGGTTTTTTGTATCCGGCCGTGGAGGAGTTCCAATCGGCCGAACTGCAGACCCTGGTTGTGAAACAGGACTAATAACAGGACAGTTTGTGTACCCTTGTAATTTTCGACTCGACGGTGGCCAGCTGCATGGTCAGTTTGCTGCATGTTCACGTGCAGTGAATTGTCTTCGTTAATTTAAATTTAAATTTTAAAGACTTAAAAGTCTTTTGATTTGCGTCTTCGCGGTAGCCGTACCAGCTGCTTAAATTTCCTGTTATAGGCCAGGGATCTACTCTGGCTTCCAAGGTAATATTCACATCATTCTACCGCCCTGAATTTTCTCCCGCCCGATGGACCACCCCTGGGTTTCCGAGGATGAGTTTCTGAGTTTTTCTGCTGTACTGAAACTGGTTTTCGAAGTCCTCAATTTGTAAAGTTAGTGGGTTGTTATTTAAGTAATCGACTTCCGCGCCTGTTGTTGACTTTATTGTTTTTCTACTGTCTCTAATCTGGGCCGTATAAAGTCATTATACGGCGTTGTGTTTGCTCAAAAGTTCATTGCCAAGAAAATTATGTGACAATTTGAACGGAGTCTCTCTTTCTCTTTGCCACCTTGTGTACTTTTCGGAAATATACACGGTTGTGCCCACTTGCACTCGCTCATACACATCCACGGCAGTCCCATAGGGAAGCAACTCGCTCTCTCCATTTGCGGCCAGCAACGGATTTATCTTGTCAACATCTCCGTCCGCAGCAGCAAGAGGTCGCGGTTGTCCAATCAGCAGTACTTCATTACCAATGTCAGTTCTGTTGCCCGGTGGCACCGTCTTGAGAGTTAGCTTCTGGTAAAGCGTCCTGGCCTCTGAGTTGCGCCCATTAGCAAACAGGTGTTGTTCGAGCTCAGGCAACTTTGTGAGCATATTGATATTTTATGTGACAATTTGAAATATCTATAAAAAAAGAACTGTTCAGATATCAATTTAGGTTTCTCGAAAATCAAATGCTACAAGTGGTCTGTTGGTAGTATTAGTTGGCGGCTTAGTTATATCGTAGTTATTTTTCTTGTTGTGGGTCAAATCAATTTATGTTCCGTAATGGAACAGCACAAAGTAATAAGTTGATTTGAAATGTGGAGAACCAGAAATGATTGATAAATGGTCTTTTTGGTGGATAAAAAAGTTTGTTTTCAAACTTTTCGGATTAACAACAATTTCAAGGTTCTGAATAAAAGAAACTTCAACGATTCAGCTGACGTGAAGCATATCTTAAATAAGTACTTTTGTGTCAATGAAAAATTGAATTTGTACTCGAACAACACGAACAATGACAACTTCAACATGTGTCCGGCCAGCGCTTTTATAATCGAATCTAATAACAAGAAATGAAAAATGAAGAAAGTGCTTCAAAAGAAATGCTTCAGGATTTAAAACTTTGAAAGTAAAGTTAACAGTAACTTAAAATACTTTGCAACTTTCTTACATTTTTGTCCGTATTAAATGTAGGTCTGTCTTTTTCGTCTGCGTAGCGTGTGAATCGCGGCGAGTGGAAGTAAAATTACTGTACTATTATTGAAAAACATCTCGCTTTTTATTACCTTTTTGACATTTCTTAAAAGGTACGGTCGTTTTAACCAATCAAGTTTTCCGGTTATGTTAAATTCAATAACTTGCTTCCGTCCTTTCAAAAGAGAGCATGTATTTTATTAGAACATGTTGTGAGAGCCTCCGAGCATTAGTAATTAAACCACACTACTCACGGGTGTACTGCAGCAAACGCGGGCGGAAAGCGTGCTTTATTAAGAATGCATCTTAGCTCCAAGATGAAGATTTATATTTTAGTTGGAATAATGCTGCTATCTGTCTGCTATCAAGTCCAGGGTGCCAGGTGGCACTGCTGGAGAAGTCGACGGCGCTGTGGTTGGAGTAAATCAAGTAAATCGGCTACACAAAAAGTGGGTCCTCCATTATTGTTTTTGTTTTGTTTTCTGAAAGCAAACTCTCTTCTTCTTAAGAAGATTATACAATACAATACAAGATAATGCCATACAAAACAAGATAGTCCTACACGATGCATTATTTTTTCTGAGCTCCCAATGGACCTTTTCAAGTACAATTACAAGTTATAAACTACAGATTTCAGTCTTGATACTGGAAACAATTAGCGATTATTGTGACGCGTTCGACCGAGATGTAAAAATTACTAATCAGAACGGAACTTCGTATTCAAAAAGCTTGAATAAACCGGCGTCAGTAGTCGTACACACTTCTCTTAACTTCGATAAATTCAACCTGCAAGACTTCTGAATAACGTGTGCTACTCGAAATAAATATGAACCGATCGAGCAAACCCAATATTGTCCAGGAATCCCCCATAACGTCAAACAAAGAAGGAAAGAATCGAGTCAGAACGTGGCTGATGAGACCACCGCGACAACGAGGCGAACTCAGCACCAGTTCCCTTCGAAACTGAACGAGGTAGCTGGGTAGTTTTCGTACCTGGCAATTCTTCAATTAGCATTTCCTTTTTTTTAAATTGGCCCAATCGGATTTTTTCCGTTAAATAGCCCGGCCAAATTTTCAAGCGGCTTAGCCGGTCCTATGTACATGACTGAAACGAAAAAACTGGAACGGCTCGGATAACAGGAGAATGTTCGGCTAATCAATTTTCTTAAGTCTCGTCCGACTCAAGTTTTGCAAGGCTTAATCAAAAAGTAAATGGCGGACATATTGCGTAGCGTCATCAGTATATAGATCTATCTGTGTTTCATCGGGTTGTAGAGGGAGATCATTCATGTGGAGTATGATAACAAGGGTCCCAAAATGGAACCCTGAGGTACTCCAAGTCTGTGGTCAAGATAAATGCTAAAGCCAATGCTTATGGTAAGGGAGAGAGTAAAGGAAAACACAGTCATAAAGTCTATGAGAGTAACTTTAGACTTACAATCGCTGTGTAAGCCAGTGGTTGGGAGCACCTGCAAAAGAAATATGAAAGGCAATTTGTGCCGCTGCTTCGGTTCTTCTAGAACTGATTGAAGTGAACTAACATCTGAACTTTTCTACAGAACTTTCAAAATGTTTACCGGCCGATAACTAAAAGCAGCCTCATTTTTTATCCGAGAGGTTACCAGAAGCACTTGGTGTTAATTGACAAGAAATGTTTTTCACAATTAGCTGTGTAATCTTCTGTGTAGTGCTTTAGTTCGAAAGTATTTTATTTAAGAACTGCCGAATTGCTGTAAAACACTGCCATTCGACAGTACAAGGTGAACACTGACTTGAATAAATATTTTAAAATTCAGCCTGAAACAAAAATCATCAACGCGATCGAGGCTCTGGGGAATAAAATATAGAGTTTGTATGGATTATTCCCAAGAGGCTCGTGTTGATGTCTTTTGTTTCAGGCTGAATTTTAATATATCGAAGTTGGTCTATATCAGCGAGTTCAAAATGCAGCAACGAAATGCAGCAACTTTATATCAACAATTTGTGTTTACCACCGCGAAGATCGTATCATAACGTCACTGCTTACAACAGCGGTACAAAATCCGTCCTTATAATCGATATTCATCTTTGAACGGGATGTGGCTTCATAGCTCAGTTGTTGGAGCATTGCTCTAGTATCGCAGAGGTCATGGGTTCGAATCCCTTTCAAGCCTGAATTGTTTGAGGCTTTAATTTGTGTTTATTACTGCGAAGATCGTATCATAACGTTTTTAAAATCGCACCATTAATTGTCTGTAGTTTTGCTCTGTCATTTCCATAACAACTTAAACAAAATCCCCGTATATCTTCGTTTCACTCAAGTTTTTAGCCCGTCCGGTAACTGAAATGTGTACATGTATTAAACTTGAATTTTCTCTATTTTAGGCCACAACAGTTCATCAACACAAGGATCCAAATATTTTTCTGGTGGACCAAGTTGACGACGTATAGTTTAAACTGAACTCAATTATTCTTGAAACATGTGGGCTGCTGAAATGAAACGAGATCATTTGATATACGGAAGATCATCAATACATTGAACTCGTTATCAACTGTTGAGAGCCGTTGTGTAAGTCAATAGTAGTAATGACATTACTAGCTACCGTTCGGAGTTATTACTTATTGGAAATAAACTTAAACCTTGAACGCGTTGCCTTCTCAATGACTGCTTTAAAAAAAGTAGGAAGGGAAAAGAATGGATAAGTGCTTATGGTTTTTTTATATTTGGTAGAACATCATAACCCTCTCTTTTCACTCACGGATATTTTATTATAGACATTAAAATTCGGGACTGCTTTATTCATAATTTTACGTCAAACCACACATGAATACTTATTTTGTTTCAAAACTAGATTTCCCACTAAATTAACTTAGAAGCAACAAAACCAATTTTTGAAAGAACTAAGAAATTAAACATTTTTTACGCAAAAGAAATTTTAAGTTGCTGATTCTGCTGCAGGGTGGTTTGTTGTGTTTGCTAGATTAAAACGAAAAAAGTTTTTCAAAAACGAAGAAATCTTACTGAAGTAATTTAAGCCCATTTGTAACTTCTTTCTTTGAAAAGAGTTGCGCTTTCAAAACTAAATTAGTTGATTAAACCTTTTGTGATAGACGTTGCTTGTTCCCTTGGTACAGAAAGATAAACTAGTTTAAATAACAAATTTCCTTTGTGAAATTGCTTTTCATAACATACAGAAATTGTGGGTGGACTGAAGACAATAACAACGCATTAGAGGAAGTTGTACTTGTCCGGTACTTGACAAACATAATACAGCCAAAACCAATTTTGTAATAGATTGATTCTGTGATTAATGAAATAATAGAAACTTTTAGAAAAATGTCGGGAACTTTTAGTTTGTTGTTGTCGGGTTTTCAAAAGTGAATGTACTTCTTGTACTTTATTCTTTAAATTTCTTTTCCGTGTGGTGAAAAGTGTTGGAACCCCAAACTGAAGCGTTTCGAAGTTTCAAGTTTGTTTCACTTATATTATTAGTTTTTCATTCAAATTCATTTCGAGGAGCTAACGACTAACGTTAACATTTTTTCCGGTCACTATATTGCGAATTATGATGGAATTTACATAACATATTTATGAGACAAGTTAATTCCCGTAAGAATGACACAATTAATATTATTCTACTGAAAGTTGTGTTCGTTTGAATAAGACATCTGTCTTTGTTTCCTCTTACTACGCACTGTAAAAATAAAAGTGTAGAAATAAGTGTTTTAAAACTTTTTGAGCTGAGGAAAAAATTGGTTAATAAATGAATTTGGTTTTGAAAAACATATATTTTTCGCTGTATGTTGCAGCCTCCAACTATATAGTAATCCATTGCAGTGTATACACACATCTCTTGGTTGACGAATATAGAAAATGTTTCTGTGAGCCAACTTATTAGCTTAAACAATTTTCTGTTCCGAAGTGGGCCGTGATACTCGTGCAACTTGAGGCTGGATTACATTCCGGATCGTAAATTTGGATCTGGCACAGCTATCGGGATGAATTCATTCGGAAATGAAAACTTGACTGAAATTAGCCTGCGGTGCAGACTGTATGTACCAGAGGTTTAGACTGGCTGCAAAGCAGGCTAGACTGAAACTTCAGTGGGGAACCGAGTTGAAGTTGTATCAAAGCAAAACTCGACCCCGTATCTTGGACATGTTCCTAGATTGAAAAACATAAAATGGCAAAATAGAAACATAGTTATGTGTAACTAGTGAATGTAAACTCATTTATGTTAAAATATTGCATGTTATTCCTGCTTTAAATGCAAGCATTGGTGCAAAGTGGACCGTCTATAGGACTATTGTTATCAAGGCTACAAGTATTTGCCTTTTTAGAGTTGTATGGTGTAACCTGTGAGCAGGCTGTTTGGCAAGAAAAAGGGGGGGAGTAAGGGGAAGGGGAACTGATGGGATGATAAGAGAGAAAGCTGGTTCACAGGCTTTTGTGGGTGTGTATGATGTTGCTCTTTGTTTATTTAGTATAAAAATTAAGGATTGGCTTTTTACAAAGCATTAATAACAGCGGCCCGAGTTTAGGCTAGCAGTAGCCTCTTGTTTTTTTTCGAACTGCGAGCGCAAGGCGATTAGAGATGTTAGTTTTGTAAGATCAAGAAAGAACTAAATTCGAGATTTCACCTCGGTTTCAACCCAATTATAAAAAACGAATAAAAAATGAACGAGTGAACATTCGCAAGAGTTATCGCAAACGTATCAAAAATGTTCGTTAATTTAATTGCGAAGCCTGTGTGATTTTCGGCAGACTCCGGCCGGTGAAATTCGGCGACTTGCGTAGCTAGATACAATACAACATTTTTCTAATGCAAATTTTTGCTAGATCCATTTCTTCGTGGGGGCTAGAAGTGATGTTTATAAACCCAAATTTAACCGAGTAACGACTTTTAGCCCCCACAAGGGAATGATCTAGCAAATATTTACATTAGAAAATTAGTGTATTGTATACTTGTAACCCGCACATGCGAGCGTACGAGCAAACGAACCAACGCTAAACTTTTATAGCAATTATTTTTTGCGGCGTTGTTTGCAAACGCTCTTATATGCAAATCTACCATTACGATTTGGCCCATTGTTAATTAGAGGTCTTTTCACAGTCTTGCTCATGGGCGATGTGTGAAACTGCAAGGTGTTGCCGCCGGGAGTGTTTAAAATCTCAAAGGTGTTGTAGTCAAGTTAGTTTGAACCCACTGGTGTCTTTGAATACCACTGCAATTATTGTACTTAATAACTAAACTGTGACAATGGAAAAATCATAGTTAATAGAGCAAAATGGTTACAAGACTCGGCCAGTTTCTTTGTTATAGGTTATTGTTCGCTAATTCTTTTGTTCGGTGGCCTTGACCGTGCACAAAACACAAAACGTTTTAAAATGCATATGAACTACTAACCAGTAAAAATATTTGGCCTCACACATTGAACAAAGCAATGTGCACTGTCACGGTTCGTTCATTCTAAAACAAAGCAGCTTTGTTCAATCCTTTTGAAGTTTGTTGAGCTTTCCAACCAGTTAGTTAGTTTTATCAACTGTGGCAAAATCAATTCGCCACTTCTGAACCTACAAAAGGACTTGGTCCGTCTACCCAAACGGTCCCAGAAGGCAGTGCTCTACTGAATGTTTTAGACAGTTCATCATTATCAATCTTCCGAACATAATTGTTTTTGCACAATGCATGCGCCTTCACCCGTCTATAAAATCAATGTCGTAAGGAAAATCCTTTGTCCGAATCTCATCACTGTTTGTACCCGCTAATGATTACAGTACGTAATGATGTACTGTTCGTTCTTGTAAAATTAGCATTTGTAGCGTTGCATTCTGGGACCGTTTGGGTAGACGGTTCCAGTCTCATTTTCATTTCTGGAGTGGGGAATTGCCCTACAATCTATATAACTGCGGCGCGAGTTTTACTTCACTAATCTTCAAGGTGTTTTCGAGGCCGTAAGCGTGCGAATCGAACAAGTCTAGTGTTCTGTATCGAAAAGGGCCTCGTCAATATGAACAAGAATTGTTCAAAAATGTCTTATCTTTGCCGTTTGTCGAGGCATGTGATAACGAAATTCGTCATCTCAGAAGGGAAGATTCCCAACTTCAGGAAACTTGCGGGCCGTAAACCAAGCCCGTATCATCGAGAAGCAACAGAGCCGCGCAGAGGGGTTCCAGCTGCGAGAACAAACTCGGATCCTGCAGCGCAGAGCCAATGAGAGATCAATCGGCCCAAACACAGAGTGCAATTCAATGTGCCCCGAATGCGCTATTGGGAAAGTGTCAAAAGCACAAGATGCAAGAAGCGGCAGAAGATTGCGGAATTTATCCGAATGCTACTGAGCAACTACCAAAGGAATTCAAGGCAGTGAAAGTAAGTTTTTGTGTTAATTTTACACACACTTATGCATGATTATGGCCACATCGCATAGTTGATGTTGCCTTTTTCCACGTTCTCAGTTTTCACCTGTTCCGTCCCTTCTCGGGATGCGCAAATAGAGGTAAAAAAAGGCAGTAAATGTTTTCATTGCCCTCGTAGTACAAAAAGGCTTTTTAAGCACAATTTAGAATTGTATTCTTAGCTTTACTGGTCGTCACTGATTTGCCAAAATTGACCCCCCCCCCCGTAGAAAAAAACGAGGTTTATACAATAAGATTTTTGGTTTCTGCACAAGATCTTTAACAGTGCAGCCGAACTTTATGTAACAATTCTAAAAATCTACTTGCTCAATTATCGAATCTTTGAGCCCTGCTAGCTAGATGGTCACAGAACATGTCGAAAGGTTGTCGAGAACAGTAATGCCAGAACTCAGTACCCTGGGTGAAGGCAAACAAAGTTATGAGTTTCAGTATACTGTTGCCCTGTATAATGGTAATTCATGATATATGTATGATTGGACAAGATTACAATCTCACCCTTTACCACTAATTCAAGTTGTATTAAATTGGATTTGTATTTATATGCAGCTTTGGGGCTGATTTAACATTCAAAGCAAAAACGTTTTTCTTACTTGCTCAGGATTTCATACTGAACAAGAAGACCATTTCCGACTCTTCTTAACTTTTTGCAGAGCAGAATAATCAGTTCTAGTCTCAAGCAGGTGTCTGTTCTTAGTGTTCATTTGCGCTCCAAGTAATAAATATTTTGACAGTCACGGCTCCGTTGGCACGAGCTGTGCTGGACGTTTTTGACTTCGCCTCGACAAAACCACGTTAAAATTAAAACGCTTTTGTAAGAACATTGTTTAAAGCTGCACCGAGGAGAAAATTAAACTCGTGTGTAAATCTGGCTTTAATCTACTTCGATCTGAACAGATTTGTCTATCTAATATAAATACTAAACAGCTTTTTACACTTCGCTGAATGCTTCAGCAAAATTTCACGCTTGGTGGTTAGCCAAGAAGTCAGTACGGTCCCCAAAGTGTATTTCTTTGGCTTGTAGAGAAACTAAACACAGTTAGTTCAAGGGCCTTGATCAACAACAGAAAATATGCTCATCCAGCTATTAAATTAAAATAATTGATGGTTTTGCAATGAGGAAGAGAAATTTCGAAAACCCGTGAAAGTAATTGATAATTATTTGATAATGTGGAGCAAGATTAGCAATGAAGACAATAGGTTGAGTTGGAGCCAAATAAAAGCTCTGGTATTGTGCCGTGTTAAGTTCAGTTTCTTCGTAAGTTTTCAAGCCTCAGATACTTGACTGTTAACAAAACTAACAACTATCTGAGTTACTTAACCAAAATCTTGAACCCGCAAGTTCACGAAACTTTATTGAACACCTGTTGAACTCACAGGTACCGGGTGTCTTCGAGGAGCAACCAAGAGCGAATCACTAATTTATGATAAACTTAAATTTGATTGTGGGAAGACATTTTGAAAGCCGCTTTAACACGTAAGAGAAAAATATAACTGGATTTGTTTGAAGACATAATAACCGACAACTTCGGCCAGAGGCCCAAGAAAAGCGAGTGTTACAAACGTGGTCATGTGAAACAGCAGAAAAAACTGTGAAACTGTTACGACAAAGGTGCGTTGTGGTGTTCATTTATAAGTAAGCCACAAGTAGTTTAGATGTGGTGGGAAAACGTGACTCGATGGACTATTATCAGTCCTTGTTACAGGTTTGAATTCAAATATACTAAAGCGAAACAAAGCTAGAGTAACTGGACAAATTCTGCAAGGTTCGCTTGAAGTTGTAAGATCAAGTGGCCATGCCGTTAGCGAAAACGTCTTGCTTCAGTCACTGGCAAATGTCGGTTAGTTGTTTTGTTTTATCCAGATGTATACACGAGAAGAAAAGTATTCAAACGTTCAAAATGTCTTTTGGAAAGTCTTACTTGTTACTTTGCGTTCGACAGAAAAATTGGCCAAGAGAAATTTAGTTGTACGCAGCTATTATTTTAAGGAAATCTGTCTTTTCACATCGTGAACGGCAGGTTGTTTAAATTCTAAATGCCACGATTTGAGACTTTATTTGTGTTTTTCTGAATTCCCACGTTGTTTAAAATTGGCTAATAACAGTGGTTGAAGTGTAGTTTATTAGTTACAATTGAATTATTTTATTGGTTTTTGGTGATTTTCAAAATTGAATTCCGAGTTTTGAAATTGACCACTTTATAAATAATTCAGAAAGAAAATAAGAAAAAACATTGAACCCAGCTTGTTTTCGACTGTTCACTTAATTTCTATGTGATAAACATACCCTTACTATTCGTCAAACTTTACGAGAAATTTGGAAGAGGCTCAAAGTTTCTGGGCAGATTTTAAGAGCATGTTTAGAACAATCCCAGGCTGTAGCTTTGGCTCAGATTTATAAAAAAAGATTCAAGTTTTCAACATGGAAAATTTTCCAATGTATAAAATGAGAACGATGTAAGAAAAACTTGTGGCTGAATTTGCCAAAAATTCAGCGACTGTTTACTGAAATTATCTGGTTTTAAAAATGCCGTGTATTTCCATAATTTTATCCGAGTAACTATAAATATCTTGAATGTAATCTAATCAGACTTACGCTCAGGACAAACGTCGAACTTTTCATGAGTCGAACTAAACTTAGCAATTTAATTCAATATAAGTTCGACTTCTGCCCCAATTGAGTTCGACAGATTCTATTTTGATCGTCTGACACGCTCTATCCGTCTCTATTCTAATATATATGTATCTGCTCCAGCCGGATAAAACGACTTAAATGTAGTTCGTTTGTGTTAAGTTCGACGTTTGACCTAAACAGTCGAAGAACTTAAGCTGGGTCGACCTGAATTACTTAGTTCGACTCATGAACAGTTCGACGTTTTTCCCGGGTCTAAACGGTTGGCCCAATCTCGGCTTAAAATTCGACCGAAGTTCCTTCATTCGATAAACTTGCGTTAGCGGCCAATCTGCGCAGACACGGCAGGCGTGGTAGTCGGAAAGCATTTGTTTCTGCGGCTCTCTACTTTGTACTATCACTTATTATCCAAACGACAAAACTTTTGACAATTGACAATTTTGACATTTTTCAAAAACAAACTTGTCACCTTTTTCGCCGGGTACAGCAGTAGCAGCAACAACAACAAAATCTCTAATGACTCCTTGTTTAAATGTGTAAAAATTTCTGAAGTTCCTTAGTTTAGCTTTGGTTTCCAGAATTGGTTACACTCGTACACAAACTTTCCTACTTCTTTTAATTCCTACTGTGTGTGTTGCTAGTGTTGCTTTTGCGGCGGGGGCTTATAATCACACAAGTATTACATAACAGGTAATCTCTAAGCGATTCGTATGTTCAAAGAAACTGAAACTCGTATTCAATTACTAATTTGGAGGTAGAGTAAATTCTATATCAAGGCGAGTGTCTACCATGTAACTCTGACCCTATTTGAGACCACAACAAAGCAATTTTCTATTGATTGTATTTCAGACCAAGCTGTAGAAGCTATTTTTGACCAGACAAAACATGCAAAACTGCACAACAGATAGTAGTTAAAAAACACAAGGCTTGCTAACTATATAACTGCATTTGGCTTACATTATATTCTCAAGTCTGCGCCGAAAGAAATCTCAGATTCTCCTGGAAAACCAGACTATTTTCAAGACTAATCAGGCAAAACTACTACTAAATGTGTTGGTTCCGTTATCATACGAAGCAACAAAAATAAGTTCAAATTTTTTCCATGTTAAAATATAAAAATAAACTGTTCGACAGTGCACGCTTGTTTAGAGCACCCTCTCTTACCCCAAAGTACGCGCTGCACGCCTTATGATGAAACGGTTGAAAACTGTGAACATCCTCTAACAGTAGCATTATCTTGTCCTTTGCCAAATTTTGAGAGTTGACTCTAACATGTTGCCGTTTCTCTATCAGATTCTTTAGGACCAAGGTGTCTATAGCCACCGTCCTTTAAACGAGCGACTCGTCATGAAAGTTTGGGTGTTGTGTATACTCCACATTGGGGTTTGTGCCGTTACTTACTGTAAAGGTGAGAATACTGATCTTCATACCAACTGAGCGCGAGGGCCATACTGGGAAATATTGGCTCCCTGAAGAATGTGGCATTGCGGACCGAGCGTACAAAAGCGATCAAGAGACAATTTCAAACGAGTTAACTTTTCCGGTAGTCCATTGAAGCTTAATTCCGGCACGTTTGTTTTCTTATTCTGGGCAGTCAACTTTCAATTTTTTTCACTTGTTCATTGGACAAGTATTATTTGATTCTTATTTGTGCATTTTCTCATGTAGATCGCACTCGGAGGAATATTTGCCATCGCAAGATTTCTTCAGTGGTGCCAGAGTTAAAGAATTTTATTACATGTTTTATTTATTTCCTCGTCCTTGTGGATAAAGATCAGAGGTCGTCCACAAACGGCTAAAATATTTGAGTTTGTTTTGTTATTTAGCAGTTGAGTTTACAGAGAGCGAGGGAAAAAGTTACCAAACAGACGTTTCCATAGTAACGGTCGTATTGTAAAATCTTGACCAGCAAATAGCCAATCAGAACTCGATTTAGCCATGTCATGTAGTGTGATAATATCAAATGGTAACGTACAAACATTAACACATACATGTATGATTTATAATAAGTGAATTTATAATATAGAGTAAGCTGTACGAGAAAGCCTTTCGTAAAGTTCAGTGGCATGACAATGAAAAACAGTTGGAAGCCACCTTAAGTAGCAAGGACACGAATATCAACGAGGCCATCACAAAACAAACGACTTAATTACAGAATATGTGGGAATGCAACCAACTGGCCAAATTCAGAAAACAGAACGTCAGAAGTTAATTTCTGGAGTCTTACAAAAACGTAGTTGGTATATTATTAATTCTTTCGATCTTCGTTGCGGCTTAAAAATGAAGCATCAAAGTTTTCACATCCACACACTTATGGCAACTGCCTAACAATGACGTACAAGGTCGTGCAGTATATAAACTGTTTTCAGAAGTGTTGCCAGGATTTTTCAAATGAGTGTCGGGATTAATATGAGCCTATACGGGGTTGTTGTAGGAGCAATTGTTTATTTTTTCGGAAATATTTTTATGGAAGTTCAGAGGGTTAAAACTCGGAATTTGTTTTACGTCTAGAGGGATTCTCTTGCACCTGTCGACCCCCCTGGCGACACCCAATGTACTCTACATCCCAACAAATCATAACTTGAGATTTTGTTTTATTTCCACTCAACAGCCAAACCTATCGACCCCGTTGACAGGAAGCTTCACCGAGTAAAACGTCTGGAAGTCGACAGTGAAATGGCAGGTGAGGGGGATCTGGGACCGCACAAGACTCGACGGTCAGCGGCGGACGGGGAGAGGAATGTTCACATGGAAAGGTTTTTTGGATCTCGGCATCAAGTTCGTGATCAGTTGCCTTTGAGGTCGTCCAGAGCAGCGCGAGAGGACAATGATGTCACTGCACGCAAGAATGAAAGATTTGGAATCAAAGAAGATGACACGTCGTCCAGCGCCGACACAGAAGGTAAACTCTTTTATTATTTTTTGTAGTTGTTTAATTGTTTTTGTTTAGAAGAAATAGATTATGGTGTAAAGTAAGAGATTGCAAGTTTACAAGTTGGGCTTGAACTGTTCAGTTACATATCATTATTCATATAATCGTTACATGGCGTTTTTACATAGAATTTTCAGGCAAGAGAGCAAACCGTACAATAAGGTTGGTTGCACCTCCCTACATCGACACACATAAACGTGTCCATTTTGAAGTGTACTGTTACACGGTATTTCCAGCATCACATCTTTGAAAGATAACTTGTTTCTGCAAGAGGTTTTAAAATCATGATTTCTGTCAACCTTCTTAATACAATACACCGCTGGAGGAACGAACATTTAAAGACATCTATTCGAAATGGTTCAGTAAACTGCCGGCAGAACTTAGCACAACTGCCGATTTAAATCACTTTTGCAATGTCGATCTACCTCCTCTACAGCCAACTAAGAAAGCATTTCGAGCGGTTGAAGGCCCCAAGCGAGCTGATAAACGAAGTAGTTTCTTCCCCGTACACGCTCCCATCATTTCCCTCCCATCAGCGCCCCCTCGCTATCATTAACTATATTTCAGCCTCATTTGCCCATTTCCGTTGCTCGAAATTACTTCAGAGTACCTTGTGGAAGAGGGCATATTGTATATTCATTTGTAGATTTTAGGTTTTAGATACTCTGCATTTGTAGTTTTACAAAAGCGATTTGTGTAGATCTTGTACAACTTTCCTTTTTTTCTCAACTTGCAAATATAACAGTTGCAACGAATGATGCTATTTTTTTGTCATTAGTTAGTTGCCGCATACAGTAGACGAAGATACACCCCTTGGAAATACAAATAACTAAATTATCATTCTTCTTAATATTATTGGTTATTATTGTTGTTATTATTATTATCATCGTTATTACCTTTGTAATTTGAGAGTTTTGAAATTTACTGAGAAACATCTTCAGAACTCGATCTGCATATATTCATTAGTGAGGCGAGAATCTGGAAACTTAAAATATGCCATTCAGATCTGGAATGTTGTTTCGAATAAACTTTAAAAATGGTGTACTTTCCAATAAAACACTTATTGTTTCATTAGATGACTACGTATCTTGGTTTTCATTCCCTCAAACAGACGACGATATTTCTTCTTCTGCATCTTGGGAAACGGAGGTCACTCCAAAAAGGAAAAAAGAGAAAAGAAGCCTTGAAGCTGAAGTTGACCCAATTGTAAAACTTGCAACCGCGCTAAACGCAATCGGCATTGATCCCGGCGAGGACGATACTTCTGCGTCAGGTGCGTGGGATGCATCGGCTGCGGGGGCAAACGCCGACATTCTACGCACGGTCGATGAACCTAAGCCTTCCACAGTACCTTCTCAAGCTAAAGAGAATATTGAAGAGTTTTTCGCGTCCAACCCTGTGGCGCAAGAAGGGGAAGCAGTGGCTGACTCTGGATCGGGATCGGAGTCCGATTCTTCCGGCTCGGAGCAAGATATGTCGGCCATAGACGCCATGGAGGAAGAGTTACAGTCACAGCTTGCAGAAGCGTCAACAAAAGAAAAAGAAGCACCCTCGCAGCTTGCAGAGACATCGACAAAGTCAGGAGACATTTCCTCACAGCCTGCAGAAACAAAATCAAAAGACACACCCTCAAAACTTGCAGAAACGACGACAAAGTCAGAAGATGCTTCCTTACAGCCAGCAGAAACAATAAAATCAAAAGATGCGTCCTCGCAGCTTGCAGAAACATCGGTGAAATCAAAAGAAGCAACGGACACCAAACGGAGCGGGAACGAAATTGTACGTGAGACACGAGCTTTAGAGCCTTCGGACGAGGACTTTACAGAGTTCGTTAGCTATCTACGGGACGAGCCGACTACAGACTCGCTTCATACCACAAGCTCCGGTGAAAGTATGCACGTTACGAGTGGCGGTTCTGCAGAGTTGGCCTCAGCTACAAATGGTACGTAGTCTCAGACCGTGCGCTGTCAATTTCATCTGACTTCAATTTGTTTACTCTTGTGTTCGTTTGGTATATAGCTATTTCAATAAAGGTTGACATATCTCAATACTGGAACCGAAAAGAACTTTTGGTACACTAATATTTAGTGGTAAATGATAATGATAATGATGGTAATGATAACAATTGTATTATGGTGAACCTACCCTTTACATTATGCAAAGTCAATGCCAGTAGCAATGAATTATGTGAGCTTCTTGAACCCCCAAAGTTCCTTTCGGTTCCAGTATCGACAACTGACTATGACAACTTTTTTGAAACAGCTGTATGCTCCATACGAAAATTCCACCTTCTTTACAAACCAGTCCTATAAGATCAAAGTCTTACACACCATTATAAATCTTCCAAGGTTGGGGTCGGGTTATATCATTTTGTTATTAGCATTAACATTATTAGTTGTTAGTGTTGTTATTGATTGTTAGAGTTAATTAGAGTTTGTAACGAGGGTAATTTGATGGTGTTTTCACATGGGGTATAAGCCTTATTTTTATATTTCTCCATCGGCCGTGTGCTCTGCGTGTGTGTCTGTCTACCTGCCGTGTCTGTTTCGATGTTTGTCTGTGTGACAATCTGAATATAATTTTTATTATTAAATTTGTCTGTCTGTTTCAGTAGCATTACAAATGAACTGTGATTGTACATGTAATGATATTTTTCTTAAAAATAATTATGGGGTTTCAGAAGTGTTAGCTTCCTGTAGAAGTTTTCAACGTGTTAATCAACCTATCAGAACATTAGAACTCATGCAACTGCAAGTATCGGTCATGTTACATGGAGTGCAACAGTGTTACAGAGCAGTGTTTGTTGTCCTACGTTAGGGATTGTCATTTATCACGACTATTTAAAGACAGTTTGAAATTCAATGTTTACCGTATCTGTTTATTATATTTTTGCTTTGTTGATACGCCCTTTTGCTAACTCGTTGACAGCGGACGATCTTGGCGGTGCAACTCTGGTAAAACGATTTTACCGCGATCAAGAAATGAAAGCGACCTGGTCCCAGTCGGCTTCCCTTCCTAGCGAGAGTTCTGAAGTGACTGAGGAAGGCGAATTGAGCTCGGACCCAATTACGGCAGACGTGAAGGAACAGCTAGCCACCCCGAGAGTGGTGTACAAGAAGGAGATATCCGACCACGACGCCTCCTTGATTGAGATGCCAGCCGTGTACTCCAGGAGCGACGAGGGGCACGAGGACGACACTGCAGGAATGGATTCCAGCGATGGGGGTCTGGATCCCAATGAGCCAAACATTGAGATCCATGAAAGAGGGATCCGGGAGGATGGTAAGTTTTGCGCCAGTAACCATGGTTACGCTTTGACTTGCTACATATCACCCGCTGTGAGGAAATATCGTCATTATATTGAGAGTTGATAGTGGATGGAATTGAGGCCTTGAAAAATGGTGCCTTGCTCGAGGTTTTAATTCTTTCAATTGTAGTAAATGACCACTTTTTTATAAGTTTCAGCTCGCTCATCCCCCAAGAGTGGCCGCTAAACAGTTTTTTTGTTCTTCATGGGCTAAAGGGACACTTTTCCAGCTTCGGAAAATAGCCTATTTATTTCACTTGTGCGGATATATCATCTGTTGTGAAGCTAAGCGCATGTAAATATAAAAATTTCTGTAAATATATTTCATGTTTTCTTGTCTACATCTACTTTATAACCCTTCAACGTTTTCACATCAAGAATTGACAACAAGAGACTTGTCATGTCTTTCTCGACTTTACATTCTTCAAATTCAGATTTAAAAAATCCATAGAGACACTGCTGTGCCTGATCTCATCTTTTGAAGTTCTGAATTCAGTCATAAATAGAGACATTTTAATGTTAAAACTTTGTCAAATTCTCCTGGCTTTGTTATATTAATCTACTCATGTCCCATGAGCGTGGGTCGTACAGTGCGTTCTAATGTTATTGCACAATTCCCAACAGGATATCTGGGTTGCTTTGAGGACGAGTCTCCAGATAGAGATCTTTCCTTCCCAGTTTCGGTATCAGAACTCACCCCAACCTCCTGTCGGCTGGCGTGCAAGAAGTCTCGGTTCGCGTATGCCGCAGTGCAGTATGGGTATCTTTGTCGCTGTGGTAACTCGTATGGAAAGTACCGCCAGCTGCCCGAGAGATTCTGCAGCACAAAGTGTAAGGGTGACGAAAACCAAATGTGTGGCGGGTTTTACAAGAGTTCGATATTCACCACAGGTGCGTTAAAAAAAGAGGTGTCCTTGCTGTTTCTTGTAATTACATGGCCAAGAAACGCTGCTCATCAAGAATGAACTTTGAGATAGAGACTCGTAGCAGTAGCCATGAACAAAACTTTAAGTCGAGGCAAGAGAAGACGACATATAGCAAATGAATGAAACTTCGAACTTGACTTCGACTTGAAGTTGTTATTGATGGACACTAGGGCTAATTATTAAAGTAGTGTATAGATAGACTTCCTTTGGTACTTCATTATCATCATTGGCTTATAAAAAGTTCATCACGGTACTTTAAGATGATCTCGGTTTGCGCGCGCAATGCATTGTTTCTCAAAATTAGGCAACCCTCGCCAAAGACTCCAGCAAGCGCGAAAACGTTTACTGCATGCTTCTAGAACACTTTCAACTATATTAGACAAATTAATTCAACTATAACTTTACAGTTTATTTTGGTGAGAATTTGATGCCCAGATAATAAAAAAAACCATAATGTATGGACGCCCATCAAAACGTCTTCGCGCGCTATGATTGGCTACTGACAGCAGAGCTGGCACTGATAATGACTCTAACCAAAACCAAATACATGATATAATATATTCACTCATTGAATAATTTTTGACCAAATTAATGGCACATAAAACCTTGTTCACTGGTGCTAAAGCTGAACAAAATCCATTAACTTCCATTTTGTTTGGTATTATCACAGATGGTGTATCTCAGCCAACGCAAGGAAACTTCTATCAAATCGAGAATGTGCAACCACTCTTTACAGGTCAGCGGTCATGCCTAGTTATGCTTTTGAACCATTTTTTCCGGACAGGTCGGAAAAACTCTAGCCAAGGGTTTTAACAAACTTTGCTTATCACTTACCGTTCACTGTGAAAGGTCAATTGCGTGATTTTGTGGTCGAAAAAAAGTAACACACTTCCTGCTTTTGCTGTAAAAATTGAAATTTCGATTCACCTTTTTGAAAAGTTAGCCAGCGTTTGCCACTTGGTACGCACGTTTGTCACTTGCTACGCATGCGCAGTTTTTATTCTGACACGTCTCTTGAACATGTTTCCTGCTATTGGCTTCGATGTGTTAGTTCAAGCGCACTGTGCTTTTGTGTTTCTACGTCGCTCACGTACAAGTTGTCGTTAATTACGTTTTTATCTTACTTTAGCCGCAAACCATACAGTTTCGAGCCGTTAGAATAAATGTGTTTGTCAGAGGAAACTGACAGACTTGTAGTTCATTGCGGAGCTTTTATATGGTGTTATAAAAAGTATCTGTTGCCTTAGAAAAATATATTTTCGCCGCGAGTCTAATCTTCAGCCAAGATTTCCAGAGTCCCGTTATCCTAGTTGTAGCACAAACATGGCTTCAAATTTGAAGAAAATTGTTAAAAGCGTATTTGTACATGTTTGTAGCGATACAACTGTACGTTTTGGCTGTACGTATGGACTGTGCGTCTGGACTGTACGTATAGCCCGTAAGGACTATACGTACGGACCGTACGTAAGGACTTTACGTATGAACCGTACGTAAGGACTGAAAGTATAGACTGTACGTATGGACTCAGTGGTGTCACGTGGTTTCCTCTTGATCACAAAATACATGCAAAGTGTACGTAACAATGTACCTCATTCAACAGAGTCCAGCGGCGATGAACAGTCTGCATACACAACGACGCCAGCCTTCACACAGCCCAGCGCCCTCTCTCCCTTGGTTGCGGCAACTTTCACAGCACCTGAAACAAACTCTCTTCCTCCTCTCGCTGTGTCATCTCAACGCAACGAACTTCCACCTTTAGCAACTTCTGCTTTCACTTCACCGGAAAACAAACAAGTCTA